>CABHPQ010137244.1:0-10556 GCA_902168405.1 Peromyscus aztecus | reverse complement strand
CATTTGACCTAGGGTTTTGTCACTACTTTGGATTTCTGTCAACTGGCTGGATTATCTACATAGTTCATCGAAGAATGAAGGGTTCAGGAGAACTTGGGCACAGTACAGCAAGTGCTCTAGGTTGATGATCTGATTGCATAAGTAAGTAATTGAAACCAAATAGCTCTTACTTGACAGAAAGTGCAGAACCAAGACTCTTCAGTAGTTCACTCCCATATTTGTTTATCTTAGAGTGAAAACCAAACAAAAACAAACCACGTTTGACAGAGCTCTGGTGTTGTAAGTGCTGCCTATGCTTTATCCCAGATGTCTGCTAGGAACTACTGTGGTTACAGATAATGCTTTGCTACAAATTGCAGGTATGTTTTCCTTCATTTTAAAGACCTATAACAAAAACTGTTACATAAAGCATAAGTTGGTGGCTGTGAGCACACACACATACACACACACACACACACACACACACACACACACACACACACACACACGCAGGGAGTAAATTATATTTTGATAAATTTGCTGCTATCTGTATATCTACATAGAATTTCTTTGGGAAAGTTAGAGAGTATAGTGTAAGACTCCTCTGATGAGTCTTTTCCTCAGGCAAGTTTAAGAATTAATCTAATTATGTTGGAGGCAGTTGTTGTTGGGGTATACATACCCATGATCTTCTAAAAACCTTTTACAGATTATTTTAAATTATGTGAATGTGTGTGTTCTGTGTGCATGTGTGTGCACATGAGTGCAGGTGCCCTCGAAGGACAGATACACTAGATCCCATTGAAACAGAAGACACGGTTGAAAGTCATGTGACCTGGTGCTGGAAACCAAACAAGACTTCACTGCAAGAAAAATGCATGCTCTTCACTGCCAAGCCATATCTCCAGCAGCTATAAGCACAAGTTTTAGCTTCAAAATGTTACCTAATTGTTTTATATTCAAAACTTCTACTTCTTATCCAAATATAATTTAAATGGTCAAAATAATATGTAATATAATATCAGGATATACCACATAGTCTACATGAACACCACGCTCTGAACAATTGGGCTAACTGGCAACTCCATAGTATATGAAGTGACTCCATTGTCATATAAAAGAACACCATCATTTGCTCAGAAATGACTTAACAGATACTACAGATTGAGGGGAATAATTTCATTTTTCCCAATTGCATATTGTGTTACTAAATATGTACATGTGTGTATGTGTGTAAATAATTTACATGTTTCAGCAATGCATTTCCCCCCCAATATATCTTCAGATTTTTACATATTCTTGGCAGATTTTGGATAGGGTAATCAATCTTAAATATTAAATTCATAATTGCTTATTGAATAAGCACACTTATTCTGAATGTCATAATAAATAATAGTTTTGATTATTTTTTGGACTACCTCTGATGCTGTCACCAAATATTTCTCCGTGAACAAGCAGACCCATTTGGAATGTAGTAGATACATTTTCAGTCGGTTTAAAACACCCAATTATTATGTATTATGAGTTTCCTGAGCATAATAATCGTGTGTGTGTGTGTGTGTGTGTGTGTGTGTGTGTGTGTGTGTGTGATGTGTGTTTGTATTACTGAGGATTAAACCCAGGGCCTTTCAAATTTTCGGCAAACACAGAATAGCTATGTTCCCAGCTCCCCGCTTTCCTTGTTATTTTGACAGGGTCTCACTAAACTGCCCATACTGGACTTGAACCTATGATGTAACCCATGCAGGCTTTGAACTTGTGGATCCTTCAGAGTTAGCCTCCAGGGTATCTGGAGTTACATGCCAGCACCACCACTGTTTAGCCACATAATCTCCAAGCAACTTTTTCCTTAAAAAAAAAAAAAAAAAAAAACTCACAAAATTTCTTCTTCTATTGTACTTTTACTTTCTTTGACTTTTGTGTTTGAGAACAAAGCAGCTCCAATTGTAAACGATTCCTGCACCGTGGAATCGCTGCGCTCTCCGCAGGTCTTGGCTATTGGTCCAGACGTTTGGAAATCTGTGACTGTGTGTTCCTGAAGATTTACAGGATAAATGCAAGTGGCTTTATTTGTCATCAGTGTTTACATTAACAATAAATGAGAGCTTATTTTATCAAAGAACAAACGATGAATGATAAACCAACTTTTGGTATGTTTGTATGCATATATATATATATATATATATATGTTCATAGTATGTGTATCACCCAGTTAACTGCTTTTGTTGTAATTTGTAATGTTGGTGATGTTGGATATGAATGGTTTTTACAGCTTTGAAGAGTCAAGGATTATGTGGATGCTGGGCTATATTGTTATAATGATAAAATAATGGCATATTTCTAGG
Organism: Peromyscus aztecus; assembly: GCA_902168405.1. Lineage (NCBI taxonomy): Eukaryota > Metazoa > Chordata > Mammalia > Rodentia > Cricetidae > Peromyscus > Peromyscus aztecus. The sequence goes on along the minus strand of CABHPQ010137244.1, from coordinate 8,232 downwards.
AAGTGGTACCTTTATTATGAGGACACCTTTTTGTACTCATTTCAGGAAGTCTATGAATAAAATATTCATTAAAAACCAATTCATCACTATCGCTTTAGACATCAGACACTGGCCATGTATTTTCTTGTGTCAATCTGGTGCTCCAGTTTCTGATAGAACTCACTTTTCAGGGTTTGGTATAATGTTGTCTAATTTAGTAACATGAAGTGAAGAAACTGTTTTTGAATAAAACAAATTAGAGGTGCCTTTCATTTCTGTGATGATGGTCAACAAACCCCTAAACACTCCTGAGATTTGGTGCACCAAGGGACAAATGCCGGATGAGCCTCTGTGCTTACGATGCAGGACTAAGAATTAGGTCAATGAGTGCATTCATATCGTAGGGAATAACTAGTAGAGGTTTTTCCATTAACCCTGTGGCCATTGAGCTATAGGGCCCATGTTTACGTCAATAATGTTTAGGTAATTCAGAGTAGCTCAACACACAATGTTAGTCTAAGTTCTGTTATTATTTTGTTCTTGCCATTGTTTTTCTTGTAGTCTGTACACATTTGAACAAAACCTTAAGAAGTTCTATAATGCTAACTTCATATTTCTGAAAATACGCCCATTATCTAATTGCATGTTTTTACTTTTGCATGTACCCCGTGGCTGTCAAGGATGAATTACAGTGCAATCTTTGATGGTATGTGTTTTGTTTTGATAAAAGTTACGTGTGCAAGTTTGTATGAACACATGTATAAAGATGAATATGATTTCTTATTGCTTTCAAGTGTTCAGTTTGTCTTCTATTATCAGCTAGCAATTAAAAGTTGATTAAGACTGGAGAGTGGTTCTTTCTGCTGGTCTCAGCAGACATTCATCAGCTTCTTGTCACAGCATGAGGAGGGGAAGCCAGGAAAATAAAGGGTTCTATAAGAAAGCAAACTGAGCAAGCTATGAGGAACAAATCAATAAGCAGTACTCTTCCATGGCCTCTGTATCAACTCGTACCTCTGTGTTCCTTCTCTTTTTGAGTTCCTGCCCTGACTTCCTTCAGTAATGGACTATGAAATGGAAATGTAAGCAAAATGAACCCTTTCCTTCCCAACTTGCTTTTGGTCAGGGTGTTTCATCACAGCAGTAGTAGCCCTAACTAGGACAGACCCCAAAAGCATTGGATGAGTCTTGACATTTCATGCCTGATCTCCACTTGTGTTGTTCACTATGCGATGGACCTAAGTCAGCAGGACCTCTATAAAGCATTGTGGTTCTCTCTTTGTTTAGCCCCTAATTCTCAGACAGTTAAGAAGTTTATGGTAAAGTTTTACTTAACCTATTAATGGGAAGACCTTAAGAATGACAGAATAAAAAAAATCAAAGATGAAATGAACAACGTGGACTTCAATAGTCACCCGAGGAAGCAATAGAGAAGGAGAATGGTCCTATATTAACATACAGTTAATGTCTTATGAAGCACAACGTCAAACTGTCAATAGCTCATGAGGCTCCACCCCCAATTGATTGTCGGGGGGGCGGGGGGGGGGGGGGGGGGGGGGGGAGTTAGTTTTCTTCATCAGTGTGGCGCAAGGTCAGTTGTTCATGTTCCAGTGGATGACACCGGGCACCCATGAGCGTATGGACAGTACTAACTGGGCTGGGGGGTTAAAAAGCAGAAGATGTGAAGTTGGGAGGGAAATGTTGAGAGGAGGGTCTGGGAGAAGCTGGAGGGGAGCAGAGGATATAAATGAGCTAAATACATTGTATTCATACGTGCAATTATCAAACAATATACAATCATTTAAAGTTCTCCTTCACAGAAGCTGAAAAGGAATCAGCTTCAGCATATGATGTGTCCAAATCAATGTCTATGACAAAAGTTGAGGTTTCATTGGCCTTCAGGGGAGCTTTTTTAAAAGTGTTTGGGCTTGATATTTAAAGTCCTAAAATTACTCCCTACTTCTATTCCACATTTCAGATTTTCCAGAATACTAATACCCTATGGTTTCTAATGGAGTGATCTGGGGGCAAGCTCATCTATCTGTCATTCAGCCTCCTGATCCATGATTATTGTGTATTTTCCCATTTGCTAGTGCCTTTATCAATTTATTACTTTGAAAAACAGTTTTCAGACTCAAAGAAATTCTATTTAAATCAGGAACAAGACACCTGCTATTAAATATAGTACTTGAAGAATTAACTATAATAATAAGAAATTAGAAGGAAATTAAAGGGAATTAAATAGGAAGAGAAGCAAAATTATCTGTTTTCAGGTGATATGATACTATACATAATGGGTTCCAAAAATCCCATCAGAAAATTTCTACAAACAATCAACATTTCAGCACTGGCAGGACACAGAAAATCAAGTTACAAAAATCAGTATGCCTATATACCAGTAACATGCACTGAGAATGAGATTATGGAAATACTCCCACTCACAGTAACATCTAAAAGTGTAAAGATCTATGAGTAAACCCACCTAAGTTTATAAAAGAACTCTTCGATGTAAACTTTAAATCTCTGAAGATAATGGAGGAAGACACTAGAAAATAAGATTGTACTAAAATTACATAACCTCCTTCCCTTTCTTCCCTCCAAACCCTTCCATGTGCCCCTGTAGCTAGAAGTTTTCCTGTGTCCCACCTGGTCCACAGCTGCTCAGATCCAAGTAAACACACAGTCGCTTATATTAATTAAAACTGCTTAGTCATTAGCTCAGGACTACCACCGACTAGCTCTTACACTTAAACTCAGCCCATTTCTGTTAATCTATATGTTGCCACTTGTTTCGTGGCTTTACCTGTGTGCCATTACATGCTACTCCCTGGATGGTGGGCTGGCATCTCCTGACTCAGCCTTCCAGCCTTCCTATAATTCTCTTTGTTTGCTTACCCTGCCTATACTTCCTGCCTGGCTACTGGCCAATCAGTATTTTATTTATCAACCAATCAGAGCAACACATTCACAGCATACAGAGTGATATCCACAGCACTCCCCCCCCTTTATTTTAGAAAGGAAAGTTTTAATGTAACCTATTAAAATTACATGTAACAAAATAGTTATCAAGCAAGAATTACAGTTACAATATCTAGTCTATTTGTATTTTATAAAATTAAAGAAAATATTCTATCTATCCTATACTTGTGAGTCTAAATTTTATATCAACAGACAGCATGCCCCTTTTATCTTTCAAATTCATGGCCTCTTTTTTCTTAAATTGTTTTTGTTGTTACACACACACACACACACACACACACCACACACACACACACACACACATACTACAACCTGTTTAGTCCATATAGTGTCCTTGTACATATATGTTTCCAAGGCTGGCCATTTGTTATTATATAACCTGTGGGAGCCCAGCTGGGAGACTGGCTCCCATATTTTATGACAGGATACTCTTGAGGAATGAGGGATAAGAGATATCAGATAGAAGGATAGTAGGAAGAGAAACAGATAGAAACACAGGATAGCCTTGGGAGGGCCTGGATCATTATCCACCCATCCCTTCTGTCTCTTCTAAAGAGCTTTTTAAAGGAATGCCAAGGGGTGGAGCAAAAGACCTCCCCCTAGCACAGCCAAGTGAAGACCCCTTCCAATCACCTGGTAACTACACATGTGGTTAGGCAATCCTCTAATTCAGCTCTGCTGGGTAAAGCAAGCTCAGATCTCACTAGGAAACCTTTGTGGGCCTCCACAACAACCAACTGGTAAAATACACACAACATTCTTCACAGTAATAGAAAAACAAATCCTGACGTTCATATGGAACTACAAAAGACCAAGGATAACCAAGGCAATCCTGAGCAAAAAGGACAATACTGGAGGTATCACCATTCCAGATTTCCAGATGTGTTACAGAGCTGTAGTAATACAAACAGCATGGCACCAGCTCAGATCAGTGGAACAAAACAGAATGCAAAAACACAAATGCACACAACCACAGATGCACAATACTACAAAGATGGCAAAAAATACACACTGGAGAAAAGACATTCTCTTCAACAAGTGATACCAAGAGCACTGGATATTCATCCACAGAAGACAGCTTGTGTCAGATTGAAAAATGTGCTCTGTTTCAAAGAGTCTTAAGTTTCTTTTTAAAAATCGTAAGTTGGTTTTTAAATTACTATATATATATATATTATATTTTCAATATATATAGTATAGACTTTCTCCCTTTATTTTTTCATACATTGGGTCATAATTGGCTGATTTTCAAATGTTCAGGTAACTTTGCTTTCCTTTTTTAAAAAAAATTAAAAATTACTTTCTTATTTTTTTGTTTTGCTTATAATTTTAGTTTTTACTTATTCATGTCTGTGTAATGTGTGTGTGAGTGTCTTCAGAGCCTAACTGGAATTTGTGAGCTGCTTGACATGGGTGCATGTGTGTATGTGTTTGTGTGCATATGTGTGTATATATATGTATGCATGTGTGTGCATATGTGTGTATATGTATGTGTGTATGCATGTGTGTGCATGTGTATCTGTGTGTATATGTGTCTATGTATGTATGTGTATGTTTGTGTGCATGTGTATATGTGTTGTGTATGTGTTTGTATGTGTGTGTGTTTGTGTGTGTATATGTGTTTGTGTGTGTATGTAAGTGAAAATCAGAGGAAATTCTGGTGTTAGTTCTCACATTCCGTCTTGAGACAGGATCTCTTGTTCTTTACTCTAGCTGTCCCTTGAGCTTCTAGTGAGTGTCCTGTCTTCACCTCCCCCTCCCTGCCCAGGTGTTGGGATTCCAGCCCTGTGCACCACTGTGTCTGCCCTGTATATGGGTTCTGCTATCTGAACTCAGGTTATCAGGTTTTAGTAACAAGCACTTTGCCCTCTGATTCCCCTTCCCCAGCCTACCCTTATTCTTGACCATTCATTCTTACAAGGATTTTCCAAATTTGGGAGCTTTTTATTCTTTAAAAATCACTTTTTTGGCTTTGTCTACTTTTTCTACTTTATGTTTGTTTTCTATTTCATCCATCTCTGCTCTGAGTTTCTTTTCTTTTCTTTTTTTTTCTTTATTGAGACATGGTCTTGCTCTGTAGTCTAGGAAGATCTGGAACTTACTATGTCCCAGGCTGATCTTTAACTCATGGAAATCCCCCTGTCTCAGCCCAGTGCTGACTTTACTGTATCTGTATATTTTAGACAGGATAGGTTTTAGTTTTAGTTTTTGTTTTTCACTTTTCTTGTCTTTGTGACAAAATACCCCAAGAAAAGCAACTTAAGGGTGAGAGGGTTTTTTTTGGCACATAGTTCAAGGTTATGGTCCATCATGGTAGGGAAGTCACAGATGTGTGAACTTGAGGTCATTTTTGATCCACAACCACAGAGCTGTAGTGATGAATGCTTGAGCTCATTCACTTACCCCCTCCTTGTACAACCCAGAGCCCCAGCTCAGGCCACGGTGCCCACAGAAGCTGGTAATTAACCTAATCAAGATAATCCCCTGCCGTCATCCCCAGAGGCTTATTTCTCAGAAGATTCTAGGTCTCAACAACTTGACACTTGAGATTAACCACCACAGAGAAAAAGATGAAAACAGAAAAATATGATCGAAGTCTATAGGGAATCTATCCTAATAGATATGAGAACATAAATCTTTAATGTTTGAAACTTGGTCAGTAGAGTGGAGAACTTAAAATCATAGCATGTGTGAAGAATTTAGTGCAGACGTTCAGTGGTACCCCACTAAAGGGATAAACTTAAGCATCCCGTCTTTTCTGCCTGCAAGTCTATCTTATTATTCAACGACTAGTTCAAGGCCTATATCACTATTGAGTTTTTCTTAGCCAGACAGGCTTACAATGATTTCTTTTCTAAGAGAGAGAACACTTCTTGATGGGAAAATGTATTTGGCGCTTCTCTTAGAGTCTGGGGCTGACACAAGAAATGCCATCAAGGAGGTGGTTCGGACACCACGGCCTTGCTTTGCACAGCTCAGGAGTTCAGGTGTCAGCAGGATTGATTTCTTCTGAGGTCCCCCACCTTGGCTTACAGACAGCACTCGCGTTGTACAATGACAGATATTCGAGAAAAAATACCCATATGTGTAAATAAATAAATCTCTAAAAACTTATAACTCTTTCCTTTTTCGCCCCTTTAATATGACATTTACAGAATGATATTATTCAGATTGACAGTGTCCCTTCCAATAACACATATTTCTTCTGACTTAATGTTCTAGCTAGTTTGTACCACTAAGCATCTGATGAAATGTCTAAAAAAAAAAAAAAGTTCAGTGCCCTTCTAAGTGACTTTTCCACTGACTGGTCATTGTTGTATGAGGAACAGAAGAATGGCTTCCAGTGTATCCTGTGTGCGTTAGCGAGTCCAAGCTCTGGCCCAACCGTGGAATAACAGTCTATGGGTAAGGACTAAGGAATATAATTGCCTGATTTCTGTCCCTGTTCTACTAAGTTATTAGTCCTGTGACTCCGGGAAGGTGACTTCAAGTTTCTGGGTGTCGGTGTCTTCAAATGGAAAATGAAAATATAAAGAGCGGCCACTGCATTGGCTCGTTATGAAAAGAAAATGACAGTAGATGGGCCAGTTACCGCCTCCTTTGAAGGGTGCTTTTGACCAGCGCCTGCCACTCAGCAGTATCAGTTAATGCTTTTATGATTGTCTATTTTCATCTTCCACTCCGATGGTAACACGTGAATCCCAGAGACCCAAGGCTTAGGAATCAGTTGCTTCTTGTTCTGTGCTCAAGGAAAGTCCTACCCACTCGCTAACTTGGGACCAACTGCTTAGATCATCAGTCCCATCGAACACCTCTGCAGGACTGGGCAGAGTCTTAGTTTTTCACTCTCCACATGATTTCCAATCCTACTCCCTTCCCTTCTTGTCCCTCCACCACCTTTTACAAAGCTTGTAGGACCCAAAGGAGGAATGAGGGTAGAACTGAAATGAGGGAAGCTGTCATTCTTCCTGGAGACAGAGTTTTACCCTAAACTCTGTGATAAGCTACACTTCTTTCAAAGAATATTTCAAACTCTGGGTCTTTGGAAGTACTAAGAGATGGGCTAGCCAGCTGAAATAATGGCCCCCTTTAAAAGAACAGAGTGCCAACTGTATGTTTATTCAAACTTTTTAAAACAAATGTGTCTATGAATAGAAAATTTTGATGTAACGTCTCCAAGCAGAAGGAAACACTTCAACACTTTTGGTCCAGCAGGCATGAAAAACTGTGGTTAAAGTTTTGAAGGAAGAGATAGTGCTCTTTCCATTTTAACACTTCCAAGTTTCAGAATGCTGTCTTACACGTTATCTGAATCAACACCGTGGACAAGGCTGATGCAGGTGAGCAGTCACTACTCTTGACATTTTACAGAGAAAGCTCAAGTTGAAGTTCCTGCAGAATTGAATCCCAGGCACTCTCACTCTTGATCCAGTGCCTTAACAATAAAAAATACTGCAAGAAATAAATAAAAAACCCCATGATACATAATTTTCTTAAAGGCACAATTCCCTTCCAAGGGGAGCATGTATGAGATCAATATGTAAGCACCATAATGGCTTGCACCAAAGAGAGGGCACCAGAAGCTTGTGAAAGCCATGTTATTCTGTTAGGAATTTTCCTCCCAACACCTTGAAAATAAGTGAACTTTCACCACTTCAGATGCATTTACCCTACTTCATAGCTGTTCATGGAAACTATAAGGTCATAAAGAATGTTGGGGGCATTGCCGCTGGTTGCTACGGTTACAGAGAAATCCTAATTAGCTGCTTCTGCTGTGTACATCAGGACTCTTGTCTATTAAGACTCATTTTCTTAATTTAGCTCTTTCAGATAGCGAAAGAATTTAAAAAGCATGAGTGCTTACATAGTGAAATAAAAAATACACGGAGAAGCTAATAAGAATGTAAGGCAAGAAAAAGTTTCCTTTCTAAGAATAACTGATGATAAACACATTGGAAAATGTGTTCATTTTCAGGGTAAAGAAATGCAAACATCTGTGATCTGAGTTACAGAGAGAAAATGTCATCATTGGAAGGCCTCCTTAGTTTTGCTACTCATTAGTTAACAGCATTTGAAACACCTTTTCAAATGATGAGGGATAGGTTTAATGGATAAGGGACTTGCAGGATCCCCAGCACCCACAGAAATAAATGGGTGTGGAGGCTTGAACCTCCCATCTCAGGACAGGGCACAGAAGATAGACAGGTTGAGACTGGTTGAAGAACTCTGACACTGACCTCTGACCTCTGCATGTACCTGTGTGCACATACACAC
>CABHPQ010137241.1:24996-46587 GCA_902168405.1 Peromyscus aztecus | reverse complement strand
GGTGGTAGTGTGTCTGTACTTCTTATCTTTGGGGTTTACTGCTGTGGGGTTATCTATTGCCTGTGTTTTCGAGGGTGTATCTGACTTCTTTGGGCTGGAATTTTCCTTCTAGTGCTTTCTGTAGGGCTGGGTTTGTGGATAAGTATTGTTTAAATCTGGCTTTGTCTTGGAATGTCTTGTTTACTCCGTCTATGTTGATTGAAAGTTTTGCTGGGTATATTAGTCTAGGCTGGCATCCATGGTCTCTTAGTGTCTGCATTACATCTGTCCATGTTCTTCTGGCTTTCAGAGTCTCCATTGAGAAATCGGGTGTTATTCTGATGGGTTTGCCTTTATAGGTCACTTGGCCTTTTTCCTTTGCTGCTCTTAATATTCTTTCTTTATTCTGTATGTTTAGTTGTTTAATTATTATGTGGCGAGGGGACTTTTTTTGGGGGTCTAGTCTGTTTGGTGTTCTATAGGCTTCTTGTATCTTCATTGGCATTTCCTTCTTTAAGTTGGGAAAGTTTTCTTCTATGATCTTGTTGAATATATTTTCTGCGCCTTTGAGTTGGTATTCTTCTCCTTCTTCTATCCCTATTATTCGCAGGTTTGGTCTTTTCATGGTGTCCCAGATTTCTTGGACATTTTGGGTCATGACTTTGTTGGCTTTAGTGTTTTCTTTGACTGAAGAATCTATTTCTTCTACCGTATCTTCAACGCCAGAGATCCTCTCTTCCATCTCTTGTATTCTGTTGGTTATACTTGCATCTGAAGTTCTTGATCGTTTACTTAGATTTTCTATTTCCTGCATTCCCTCTGTTTGTGTCTTCTTCATTTTTTCTATTTCCCTTTGCAGGTCTTGGACCTGTTTCATTGTTTTTTCATTGCTTTCTTTCAGTGCTTTATTGTTTTCTTTCAGTGCTTTATTGTTTTCTTTCAGGACTTTATTGTTTTCTTCTAGTTTAATTGTCCTTTCCTCTAGGTTTTTAACGCGTTCTTGCCAATTTTTTGTCTGTTCTTCTATATAGGCCTCTACCTTCTTCATGATGTTATTCATAAGGCTGTTTTCTTCTGCTTCTTCCAATTTTTGATGATCAGCTCTAGATGTTGGAGGAGGGCTAGGTTCTGGTGATGTTGTATTGCTCTTCATTTTGTTGTATGTACTTCTGCCTTGACGTCTGCCCATCTCCTTGTGTTCGATCTTGGTCTTATCAGCACCCTTGGTGGAGAGAGAGCTGACAGATTCGGGAAGTCTCTCTCTTTTGTCGAGATGGGACTCTCTTGTCCAAATGGGAAGTCCGAGGCAGGTTGGGAGCTCTTGTCCAGATGGGAAGGCCGAAGCAGGATGGGAGCTATTGTCCAGATGTGAAGTCCGAGGCAAGATGGCAGCTCTTTGTCCAGACGGGAAGTCCTTTGTCTAGAAGGGAAGACCTGGGCAGGATGGGAGCTGGGGGCCGGTCTCTCAGTCTCAGGAAGTGGCGGGGGTCTCCGGGGATGATGGACTTGGGGGCAGGGCTTGGAGACTGCAAGGGATCTTTGTCTAGAAGGGAAGTCCTGGGCAGGATGGGAGCTGGGGGCCGGTCTCTAAGTCTCAGGAAGTGGCGGGGGTCTCCGGGGATGATGGACTTGGGGGCAGGGCTTGGAGACTGCAGGGGATCTTGGAGCAGGGGGGCCTTCTTTGTCTAGAAGGGAAGTCCTGGGCAGGATGGGAGCTGGGGGCCGGTCTCTAAGTCTCCGGTCCATTAGTTTTTATTTTGCAGAATAACTTAAGGATTAATATTTCTCAATGATTTTGTTTAAAATATTTTCTGTGACTTTGATCTGTTTTTTTCTTCTTCTTCTATTCTCATTTTTTCTAGATTCCATCTTTTACTCCTGGATATTTTGTGCCTGCTTTAGTATGGATTTTACATTTTCTTTGACTGAAGTATTCATTTCTTTTACCTGTCTTCAGTGTTTTAGAGTCTCTCTTCCAAGTACTGTGTTCTATTGGTGAGGCTTACCTTTGAGTTTTTTGTTTAACTTCCTAATTTTTTTCATTTTCAGTTTCATTTCAGTTTAAAGATTCTATTTTTATTTCCATGTCTTGAACTACTTTTATTACTTCATTCCAGTATTTGTGTTTTCAAAGAGTTCATTAATGGATTTACTCATATCTCGCTTGAGGTCTTTGAACCTATTCATAATAGCTATTTTGAAGTCCTTATGCTGTACTTCAGCTATATTGAATTTCTCAGGGCCTTCTTTAGTAGGGTTACTGGGTTCTAGTGGACACATACTGACTTGCCTGTTAATATTTTTGTTTTTGTACTAGTGTCTAGGCATCTAGAGTTAGGATGATTGAAATGATTTTAGGTTTGGTATCTGGTCTTGTCTTTGTTGAGTGTGTGTTCTGCTTTTTGGCTTCTGTTGCCTTCCCTAGATCTTAGGAAAATGTGGTGGCTATGGCTTATCTGGTAGAGAATGGTTTTACCTATAAAATCTATTCTCATGGCTTTTCTCTCTTAAGATTAAATAATAAAATTATTTCTATTTCTTAGATTAATGAGAAGTCTTTGGCTTGATAAAGATAGCTAGTTGATTATTTCTTACATGTTATTTTGTACAGAACAATGACCTTATTCAGTGTCTTATGAGACATTTTGTTGGATAAAGGACACCTTATAAAGTAATAACTGCGGGATCAAACACCGTAGAATATCTATATGAGAGCCATCATTTTAAAGAGCCTCAAACAAATCAATGCTTTAGAAAGATTTCTTTCTCTCTGTTTTAAACATTTTTACATGACAGTTTCATATCACCTAGAGTACCTTGTCTACAAAACCAAATGGAATGGTAAATGACCACAAGGCATACATTTTCAGATAAAGAGAAAGTAACATCATCAGATATATCACAATAGTAAACTCTCTTACACTCCTGTTCCCTCAAAGTGAAACTAATGAGCTGGCAAAATTTCAACTGTCCCAGGGGAGTCCTTGCCCTGGAGGAGATGGGAATGGGGGATGGGCTTGGGGGAGAGCCGGGGGGCGGGAGGAGGGAAGACAGGGGAATCTGTGGCTGATATGTAAAATTAAATCAAATTATAAATTTTTTAAAAAAAGAAAAAAAATTCAACTGTCATAGCTAATTATTATTGGCTTCTGGAATCCCACTGAATATTACAAGCAGGATAAAACTTGGTGATGACAGAAGCTGCTACATTTTTGTGAGAAAGGGCTGTGGTATTTTAAAATGCAGGCTTTCTATCATCTACATTTCTTATCTTCACAGCAGCCTGTACTTTACTCATTGTATATATTTTTAAGAGCCAGGGAGAGCAAGGCAAAGTTCATTATTAAAGCATTCAGTTATGGGCATGTGTTTTGTATAGCAGCCTCCAGAAAGCCTGCCAGAAGGATTTCTTTGTTTAGTCAAATTAGAACATGTATAAGGACAAAGTTTCTTGCTAGATGACTTTTCCTAAAAGCATTTAAAAGAAAAATGTTGAGAGTTTCCACATCAAACAAAAGTCCATATTTGAGAAAAACACAGATGAAATATCTGTGAAGGAAGGCATTGAAAAAGAGGTACAAGTAATCTTGAGAATTAAGAAAAAATCATGTGCGTTCTCTGTGTAAAATGTAGGATTAGAGAAGATCTTAGAAGACTTCAAGGTTTTATGTTTAGCTGGACTTAGTCTCTGGATAAGTAGTAGTGAAAGCAAGAATTATAAACACCTTGGCTGAGTTGTTAGTGCCACAATGCAAAGCTTATCTACTGATACCAGCAGCATATTTTTTCCATTCTGGGCACTAAAGTTCAAGCCATCATCTCACCACTAAGAAAACAGAAAATAAATTCATTGGCCACACGTTAAGGAAGTCTATTTTCCAAAAGACTTAAAAAATTGAATAAATACACTAAATAATATAATAAGGAAAATATATATTAAGTGGATAGAAATAGGAAGCTTTATTGCTGCAGCTGTATATAATTCAAAATATCTATCATTAACAAAAATGTAACATATGAAGAGGAAAGAATATATCTATTCACTGGAAAATGTAAACTTATAGAAACTTCCACTGAGGAAATATGTTATTTTTCCAGACAATGATTTTAAATTGACTATCTTCAATATACTCAAGTTGTTTCAAATAAAATATGCATAAATAAGTAACCTCTGCCTGGCACTGAAATTTCTATTTAATAACCCATGTCTTCTAGGAGCAGTATTGTTTTCCAATGTGGGGTATTTCTGTTCAAACTCCTAAAAAATTGAATTAGTTTACAAACTTGTGGGGTTTCATAAAGCTTCTTCATGCATCCTTAGTTTTATTTAATCCACCCCCTTTCCTTTGTTTCTTGTCCCCATCCCTACTTAAAAAATTAGCTCCCAGGATTCTCCATCTTTTCTTTCCTATCACAAACACTCTTACATTTTATTATTTGGACTGTAAAATCATAGGTTCCCAAGTAGCTTTCTCATGTATATTCCATTGTGCTTAAAGTCTTTACTTCATTTCACCAACACCATCATTGTACTTCATGCATGAATTGCTCTTTTTCCCATTATGCTACCTCTCTATTTTCATTTTCTCTGTACTGTGCTATTCCTCCTGCCTCAATACATACTTCTCTACCAGTGTTCATTTTATAGTTCCTTAGCTTCCACATGTACTCTGTGTTAAACATAAAAGATTTGAAGCTAAGACTCTCCTATGAGAGAGAATATGTGACACAAGATCTGTGCAAGATCAATCCAGTTAAAAATCTCAGAGTTAGACTGTGGGGCAAAATCCTGAGCATTACCTCTAGCTGAGAAGCTATTGGCAGTTAGTGGCTGTTGGGAGAAAGAGAGTCATTTTTCTTTAGAAGTATGGCCACATGTAGGTTTTCCATGCCACATTGGATGACTTTATAACCATTTACATATATTCAACAATATTTGAACTCATTGGTTCTAAAAGTAAAGAGTAAATATGAGAGAAGGTATGAATTTGGAAGAAGATGTAATTCGGCTACTGAGGGAAGTTGGATGGGGGAATGAGGGATGGATGTGATCATGGTATATTGTGTATATGCAAGAAAATTTCAATGAACAAATAGAAATTAAGATTAAAAATAAATAAATAAAAAGAAACAGCCAGGCATGGTGGTACATGCCTTTTATCATAGAACATTTGGGAGGCAGAAATGGGTAGATCTCTGTGAGTTTGAAGCTAGCTTAGTCTGTATAATAAGTTCAAGGTGAACCAAGGCTACACACTGAGACTTTGTCTTCAAAATGCTAAAAATAGATATACAAGTTACAGCGATAGCATTGAATTGGTCACAGTTCTTTAGCAGAATGAAACTATAGAATGAATATATATGTTCATATATACATATGTAAAAAATATACCACATATATTCAAGCAATGCATATACAATATATTTTAAAATATATTATTATAGTATAATAAATAATATATTATAATAATTGTAAGTAATTATTTATTATACTATAGTAATATAATTATTTATTAGAATGACATATAGATTGTGATCCAGGTAGTCCAACAATGGCTTTCTCTTATATGAAAGGCCAAGAATCTGGTAGTTGTTCAGTTCATGAGACTGATTGTCTCAGCTGTTCTTCAGCCTATGTGGAATCCTGAAGAAGTATGTTCTAATGCCAGGGGAGGTACCTCAGCAGCAGAATAGCTGAACTTGCCAGTCAAACAGACAAAAAGCAGAACCTCGTTCATGTCCTTTTATGTAAATTGACCCACATTTAAAATGGGTCTTCTGACTTTGAATTAGTTAGGGTGTGTCCTCTCATCTCTAATGATCAAATGAATAAAAATCCTTCACAGTTATGTTCAGATGCTTGAGTTTCAGTTGATTACAGTATTTTAAGTTAACCACCAAGATTAACCATAACAACTACTCTTGGGTATACAGCCAAAGGATTATGTCCCACTCTAGAGATACTTGCTTGTCTGTGTTCACCAGTGGTCTACTCCTCATAGCCAGGAAAGGGAAATAGCCTGGATATCCATAAACTGACAAATGAATAATGAAAGTGCGGTGTATTTATACAATGAGATATTATTTAGTTATTTAGAAAAACGAAACTATGAAATTTACATAAAAAAATGGAGTTTGAAACAATGCCATTCTGAGTTAGGTAACTCAGACCCAGAAGGACAAAGGACAAACAACATATATATTTGAGTTACTCAATAATGGAGCAAAATTGCAATTACTAAACATCAGATGCTGATGAATAAAGATCTCAATGCCAGGAGTGGATTAATTCTTTTGGAGTTGGACAGTGAGGTCCCACAGACTCCTAAAAATTACAGGTCTTTGCAATTGCTCTTGGTGATCCTTCCAAACTTGACAGTAATACTTTATTGTCGAACATACCACATACTTGATTCATAGAATATGGAGAAGTCAAACTGGTACTGACCTGAAAACATCATCATCATCCTTATTGGCTAATTTTCACAGTGCTGGAATATGCTGTGTACACTACTGGAGGAGAAAAGGAATCATCAGTCTTATCTACCTTTGAACTCTGCAAGTTACTATTATCTGACTGGGTAAGACATGTCCACTGGAAGAATAGTGAAAGGAACATCATGGGAATTGCCAACCACTTTCTGATTGGATTTAAGTCCAGCTCTAGAAGATGAATCCCATGTCTGTTACCAGTATTAAGCCAAGACTCTACAGACAGACAGGTCATAGGCCGTAAAGAAAAACCTATTGCTATTATGCTGAGATTATGCTGAGAAGATAATTTGTAAAGCAAAGGAAAAATGTGTAAGTCAGACTAGAATAACTAATGATAGGACTACCACAAAGCATATGTCATATGGAAAATTGAAATAAAAGAAAATAGAATAAATAATTCAAGCAATGGTGAATAATATTTTCTATCAAAATATAGATTTTTAATACACAGAAAACACTAGGATAAATGCCAAGAAAATATATACCCATTAATCTCATATTCTAAGTATTAAATATTAATAAAATGGAATAAAATTTGAAAGAAGCCCAAGAGGAATGAAACAGCTGGCTAACAGAAAAGGAAATGAAATAATATAGTTGGCTTCTCAGAAATCAACAAAGAATTTTGTTTGAGACAGTTTTACTTTTCCTTCACCTTTTAAGGATAATTTAATAAGATGCGTAATTCCAGTTAGTGTTTATTTTACTCAACATTATATATTTTATGATTCAACTCATATGTAAAATTGAAAGAAAATGAGACCATAGACTTAAAGAATACAGTAGTGGTTATAGTAGCTCAGGTAGCACAGTGGAGAAGTGGAATAAGAAGAGTCTAGTAAATCTGTATATAATCTTGAAATCACAAGAACATTTAAGAATTAAAATCTGAGCCGGGCAGTGGTGGCGCATGCCTTTAATCCCAGCACTTGGGAGGCAGAGCCAGGCGGATCTCTGTGAGTTCGAGGCCAGCCTGGTCTCTAAAGTGAGTTCCAGGAAAGTCGCAAAGCTACACAGAGAAACCCTGTCTCGAAAACAAAACAAAAAAAAATTAAAATCTGGTATTCTCAGTATACTGAATTGACCAGTATACAGAATTAAATGGCTAAAACATTACACTGCACTTCTTTAAGTTGTGCAACTACTATCCGTTGGTTAAAACATGAAATTAAGAGCAGTGAGTATGAAGAGGAAATGTACATTATATGGTAGATTAATATATAGCATTAATAGTCACTTTAAATTTCAATATTATAAATATCTAAAAAAATTAGTGTACAGTAGATATATCCAGATTGGAATGAAAAGTAAAACCAAATTATCTGTTGTCTATCAGAAAAGCATGTTAGTATAAAACACGTACAGGTTACAACAAAAGTCTGGAGAAAGATATGACATAGTAATACTAATTAAAGTAGAGCTAGAATAGTTATATTAATTTCAGGTGCAATAGTCATCTGAGTAAGAGAAACTCAGAGATAAAAGAGGTCATTCATAATGATAATGGGGTTAACTCAAAGAATACATGCAATCAAAGAAATGTAAATCCATAGAAACTAAAAGCAGATTAATAGTTGCCAGGAGTTTGCAGAAATGGAATGGATAGTGATTGCTTAATGGTTTTAGGGTTTATTTTGGGCTGATAAAATGTTATGGCACTAAATACAAGCAAGGGATGAACGTGGGGAATGCTCTCATTTCTACTGAACATTAGCTTTCAAAAGGTTAGTAGTTCATTTTATTTTATATGCATTTTCTTCAACACAAAAATATATGAAGAGACAACAAAATTATGCATCTTATAAACATTGTCTAGTGAATAATTCTTACTAAACTGGTGACTGCTTGTTGTGTGCTGTCTCACCCCATCTCATACCCAAGGCAGGCATTACTTGGTAGATTGTAAAATTTTCCTCATTCAAATACTGTTTAGTCTCAGAATTCTCAATACAGTACTCCATTTATTCTCTGCCAACCAAGAACACAAACAAGACAGTCTAACTCTGTACTAGGGTGGCCTTTCAAAACAATCACCTTAAACCATACTTCCTCTGCTATCTGATACTTGAAATTCCGCAAAATTTCACTTTTTGCACTTTGAATTTTGCTAGCTATTCTACTAAGAAAATCAATCCTAAGGCAAATATTTATGTGATAGGGATATATTGAGGGATAACACTTCTATGGGTGGTAGAGAAGTAGGATCCAGTAGAGAGAAAAAATCCACTATATACATTTCCAAGGAAAACTTCAATTGAGTCTATGTGGTGCTATGGAACTACAAGGATTCAGAGGTGTTCTTGAAGAAGACAGTGACACTGTATCCCAATATGAATCAGTCACTTTATTTGGGATTTCCTATGTAAAGAGTTATGATTTTGTACGTGGAAGAGGAATTTACATGGAGTGACTCAAGTCTGAATTATCATCAGCTACTGAAATAATACATAATTGCTGAAATAAGTATATTCATTCTGGAGGGGGAATCCAAGTGGCATTTCCCAGCACAGATACACCAATTTTAATTATCAGTTGAATGTATACATCACAATAAATGGGTTTAATCTCATTGTGGAGGCAAGGGAAAAAATAAGCACAGCAGATATGCAGAAATTAAATAAGATCTTTCAGAGACAAACTAGGCATCATAAAAATATAATGAGGCATCATGAAGCTCAATACTTTCCAAATGTTTTGAAATATTTTCTCCCTAATAATTTAAAACTCAGTAACATTGCTTTGGGAACCATGATGGCTATAGACCAAATGAATGATCATTGTCTGCAGACAAATTTGAACATTGTTTTATATTTATAACCCTGTTAGTTTCTCAGATTTGTAGCACTGGAAAACTGTGTGCTGTTTGTTGAAAACAACATCTTTCAAGAAGAGGTTTTTTGGACCATCAAGGGTTTGGAAAGTTCACCAGTGCCACCTTCTTTATATTCTTTCAGTTCCTCTGTCTATATCACCATTTATATCAAAACTGATTATGAAAAAGAAACCATTTATGTATGTAAGATTTAGATGTTCTTACAGGAAACAGCCAAAAGGTTTCTGCTATAAAATTTCTCTGCAATGAGATCAAATACCTTGAGAAAAGTATCATCTCAGAACTAGCTCACTCATGTGTCTTGAAAGTCATACTGCATGTGATTGTCTACCTTAGTATGAGTTGTGCCATAATACTTATATTGATTGGAATAATCATAAGTAGCCGCTCAATTACAAGAAAAATGAGTCTTATTAACTTTATTAGCAGTGTTTGTAGGAGAAAAAAATAAATTGGTGTGATAATCTCTGGAAAATTCTGTCTACCACTTCTCTTTTTTATGCATTTATTTTTTTCAGTGTACAAGATAAAGATATAAAAGGTGATGATATTTGATCAAACATTCACTTTCACATAAAAGTAATTGTAGATCAGAACTTACGCATTTACACTTCTTTTATATTTCTTCTGGTGACTGTTTAATATTAGATTCTTCATTTTTTCTAAACAACTGATCTAACATATCTAATTTTGACAATAAATAAAAACACACTCCTCCTCTATATGTAATATGATTTTTAAAATCAGTAATCTTGAATGTGACCACACAGAAGGTTAGGATACCCATGTTAATGTTTCCCTCATAGTTAGGAAATTGATAACTAGGAATATTTGTGCCTAAAATGCCTTTATACATTACAGCTTATGGACTTGAGGCATAATGGGAAAGAAACTGGCCAATTTGGACAGGATACATACATATTTTGTAAGTGCCATACTGAAGGCAGACATCAAGTATTAGATGTAATCATATAGTCTTAGGGTTAATTCTGTAAAATGTAGGAGCTGAAGGTAGCAATTTTAATCATACTTGTAGACCATGGAAACCAACGTGTCAGTGTATATACTTTCTTTCCTGGTAATACTAACACTGATATCAATATTTACTTGTAACTATTTCAGGTGTCTGGTTACAGCAACATCTTTTTTATAGGATTAACCATTTACTATTTTTTTTACATTATAATATTTAATTGTCCTATTTTCTATGTTAGATTTTGATTCAACCCTTTTAATATGATGTAATTATACATCGATGTTTATGACTGCACAGTTTACCAAATGTGTTTCATCACAAGTATGTGATTATGTAAATGCTATTATTTGTAACACACCTACTATAGTACAGAGTAACATATTATAATAAACATGTCACATTACACCTCATTTAATCTTTACAATCTCCTTAAGTAGTTATTGTTGGTTTTACAGATAGGAAAGATGAGGTTGAGGAAAAAGGATGTAATTTCCCTGGAGAATCTGTTTCAGTGCAAGTCAAATACCTATTTTTCTAATTTTTATTAAGAATTTTTTTATTCATTTTATATACCAACCACAGATTCCACTCTCTTCCCTCCTCCTTCCCCTCCAGCCTTCTCTCCACCCAACTCAACCCCGTTTCCTCCTCCTAAAAGGTAAGGCCTCCCATGGGGAGTCAGCAAAACCTGATACATTCAGTTGAGGCAGGTCCAAGCCCCTTCCCCTGCATCAAGGCTGTGCAAGGTGTCCCACCATAGGTAATAAGCTCCAAAAAGCCAGCTAATGGACCAAGAATGGATCCTGATCCTACTGTCATGGGCCCCTTAAGCAGACCTAGCTACGTAACTGTCTCACTTAATGCAGAGGGCCTAGTCCAGTCCCATGGAAGCTCCATAAACTTTAGACTTACTTTTCTATTATTTGAGCAGTATACTATATATGTACTAAGGGATATAATTAGTTTTTTTTAATTATATATCATTATCAAAGAGTTTCTTTTTGATATGTAAGCTTTTGTGCATAATAAGGGCAGCACCATTATCATCTTGGTATATACCTTAGTTATATGAGTTATGATCCTCAAAGCATTTTCTTCTGTGGACACAAAATTTTGTTTCTTCTCTGAAGTAGTTAAAGGAAACTGAGTTAAATTGAAAACTGTCTGGTAGCTTGTATCCCTAACAAAGCAAATATAATATTGCCTTTCTCAAAATAATGATGAATGAGTGTTGGCGATTGTGCATCTCATCAGATTTACAGGGAAGCTGGCATAGGTGCTGATGATATGTCAAACTTTTCAATGCAAGCAAGGTACATGACCTGGTTGATACTGCTCATGTGATGGGATCATTATGCAAATTGCTTGACACCACTGTGTGTTGCTTTTCTTATAATTCCTTCCAGAGATATGGAAGCTTACAAGGAGATCTAGACCCACATAAGACAAAGAGATATTTGAATTGAAAAGACAGAGTCAATATGAATGGATAGGTGAGTAGAGACTGGGCTTTTCATATGTACCTTTGGAGGGAAGAAAATAACTGGTGAGAAATATTTAAATGGCAAAACTGTAAATTTTCATTGGTCAAGGAGTGAAAGTAAGACTGATATAATAAGTAAAGAGACTTAAAGGCCAGGAAAGAATATTATGTTATACTTTGGTGTTCTCTAGTGTAGATGAAGTTTTCCTATGCCAGTTAGGGAAGCTATGCAGCTATAGTCCAATGGTATAGAGAAGGGAAAAGAGACTGTGCACCAGTATATAGCTTCCATGTGTAGAGACCTCTAATAAGATAGTAGAGGAACACATGATCCATGCATTTTCCAGTTCACACTCAGTACCTCTAAATTATACTAGTAACCCTATAACCATCAGGCATATGACTGGAATATGGCTAGAATAAAAAGTGGATAAATAGAAATCTTTTATGGGATTTGCTTTCTGGGCTACACACTGCTGGATAGAAGTATAGACCCACTGCTTCCCATTGTCAGAAGTGAACCTGGTTCCCAGAGCTGGTGGTAAATGTAGTTCTGCCATGTTGGGAAAATGAGGTGGGCAGAGTCAGCAGCCAAGACTGCTGCTTTTTGTACTAGCTACTCAGTTTAATAATTTGTTCTTTTTTTCTTTGAGACAGGGTTTCTCTGTGTAGTTTTGGTGCCTGTCCTGGATCTCGCTCTGTAGACCAGGCTGGCCTTGAACTCACAAAGATCCACCTGGCTCTGCCTCCCGAGTGCTGGTATTAAAAGTGTGTGCCACCATTGCCTTGTTACAGTTTAACATTTAAAATATCTCCTGGTCAGAGAAAGATTACAGATTCATAGTAAAACAGATTCAGATGAGATAAACCCTAAACAAGTTTACAGTGTGTATAAAAATGTATGTAGGTTTGGAAGACAGAGGAAAAGGAATATAGACAGTTATATAAAGAAATAGAAAGTTTTAAAAAATAAAGTCTTTAAAGAAAAAGTAAAAGTAATAAAAAAGTAAGTCACGTAAAGACGGAAAACACAGAGAGCTGGATTATATTGTCTTTGGGACTTTTTCTTTTGATTTTTTGAGACAGAGTTTCTCTGTGTAGCTTTGCGCCTTTCCTGGAACTCACTTGGTAGCCCAGGCTGGCCTCGAACTCACAGAGACTCACCTGGCTCTGCCTCCTGAGTGCTGGGATTAAAGGAATGCGCCACCACCGCTTGGCGTCTTTGGGATTTTTAACTGCAGAGAAACATTTGATTGTAAAAAGCTGCTGAGTTAAATCAATATGTATTTTTAAAGATATCTTGATTTCAGAATTTATGTCTAAGGATATGTTGCTTTGGAAAGGAGGCTCTGCTTTTGTTTCTACAGGAAGCAAGAGGCTATGGATTTGTTCCAGGTTAAGATACATCAGGTTTGACCAGCCAAGACACCCTGAAAGGTCTCCAATGACACCTGAACCAGGTGATCCATCATCCAGAATGGCTTCAAGGCAACTGGCTCCAAGAATACAGCATCACAGACTACTCCAGTCAGGATTTGACCATAATTCTTAATTTTCTCAGGATCTCCATTAGATTGCCAGCACCCTTATCCAGTAGGAAACAGTATGAGAAGCTACGCCCAAATTCCCAAAATATTGTATATGAATGTTTATTTTTCTTTAAAGGGGTTGATTATAAATGCAAACTCTTTCTAAAGAAGAAAAGGGGATAGTATAGATATGATAGGATAAAAGGGTAGATTATCAAACCTACTTTTAAAGAGCAACTTGTTTAAAATATTTTAAATTGCTATAGATTTTAGTTTATTCATACAAATTTAAAGTTAATTTTGTTATACTGTATGTTTATTTCTACTCTTATTTAAGGTATTATGTTCATTTAATTCATTTAAATTGTAATGGATAATTAAGAAATACAGATTAATAATTAGTCTATGATAGTCAAACTTATAGTCATGTTAAGTTTTCTAGGTATACATACATATAATTAGGTAGATAATCTTCAAACACTTCAAAGACCTACAGAATATGGCATTTTAAATGTTTTAAAAACTTAGACTTTCTGGACAGTGAGACACATCTGCTTCTGGCAGGACCGATTTACTTCAGAGAGGAGGATGGGCATCGAAGACACTCTATATGAAGTTTATCTTCTTCTTGGCAAAAAATAGCCATTTAGGTAAGAAACTCTTCTTGCCTGGACTGCTTGACAAAATGTTGTATTGACTGGACATGCAGGACCCACAGGAAGGTGACCACTGAACTTTGCAACGCAAAATGGTCCTTTAGGTTTCTGCTTTGCAGAAGAAACTGCCAGACATTCTACAGGACACAGAAAAAAAATGACTGAGAGCCTAAGCCTATGGGCTAAAGATGGATGCTCCAATGTTACAGAGGAACTTTGGGTAACTGTCTTGGCAGGCAGCTATCTCTGTCATTTCCAGAGTTTTGGAAGTTGCTCAAAATGGTCTTCCTGTTTACTTAGATAATATTGTATCCTTCTGAGGTCTTTGATGTAGTTGAAGACTAGGCAGTTATAATTCTCCTTGGTTATGATAAGAGATAAATTAGATATAAAACTTTAGTCTCACAAATGTAGGATAGATAGAATATTTTCTTTAATTTGCCAAATATAAATAGACTAGATATTGTAACTGTAATTCTTGCTTGATAACTGTTTGGTTATATATAATTTTGCTATGTTAAAGTTAAAACTTTCCTTTTTAATTAAATAAAAAAGGGGAAATGCTGTGGAATAATACTTTTGTACACTGGTTTAATAAAATGCTGATTGGCCAGTAGCCAGGCAGGAAGTGTAGGTGGGATAAGCAGACAAGGAGAATTCTGGGAAGAGGAAGGCTGAGTCAGGAGATGCCAGCCTGTTGTCCAGGGAGCAGCATGTAATGGTACACAGGTAAAGCCATGGAACATGTGGCGACATATAGATTAACCGAAATGGGCTGAGTTTAAGTGTAAGAGCTAGTCAGTAGTTAGCCTGAGCTAATGTTTGAGCAGATTTAATTAATATAAGCTTCTGAGTGATTATTTTATAAGCAGGTTGTGGGACTGAGGGGGCTTGGCAGGACCCAGAGAAAACTTCCATTTTTTCCACTTAACAATGTTTGATTGAGCAAGAACCTTTATAGATATAATAGTCATTATTTCAAATATCCCCTTAAATATATTGTTTACTTTTCTACTGATAAACAAAGATGTTTGAAAATGGGTATGTCCAATGTGAGAGGAAAGAAAGTGGGTATGGTTAGTGAAGTTTCAATTAATAAGGTAAATTATCATTTAAAGAGTTGGAAAAATGGCTCAGCAGTTAAGGACACTTATTGCTCTTCTACAGTACTTGAGTTCAGTTCTAAGCACTCACATGAAGTCTCACAACTGCCTGTAATTTCACCTCTAGAGGATTCAAACCTGTTTTTTAGCCTCTGTAGTCACTAGGCATGTGGTATTCAGACATAAATGCATGCAAAACACTCACACACATAAAAAATGAAAAGTAACCAGGGCCCCACCTGCACCTGCAGTAGGGATGTAAGTGTCTGGGATCCCAGCCGGACCGCCCTGCTTACTAGGACCTATCTGTCAGGGGCACATCCCTTGCCTCCCTCTCACCCACTGAAGCCCCAGAGACCAGACAGCAGCCTCCCCACTACTCCAAACATCCCCTGCCACATCAGAGATTACCAGGGCCCTGCCTGGAGGAGCTACCACAGGAAACAGCTGTACTTGGAGGAGGATGTCTGAGCTCCAGGCTGGATAGCCCTGCTCTCTAGACCATAGCCTCCACAGGCCCATCCCATGCTCCCCCCCAAACACCTAAGCCCCACAGACCCAGCAACAGCCTCCCTACACCCCCAAACATCCCCCAGCACATCAGTGATCAGCAGAGCCGCAGGCCCCACATACCCACATACACTTGGAGGAAGAGCGGCCACCTAAGCCACAGGTCCCACTTGCACTGATTGGAAGAAGAGAACAGTTGATGGCTGTGTAAGAATATATTCAACAACATAAAGAGCAATAAGGAACCACTGGAAACTAGTGGTTGTAAAACAGCAAGACCTCAATACCCCAATGTAGAAGAAACAGAAGAAAATGACCTTAAAAATAACTTTATGAAGATAAACAGGCCTACAGTGGTATTTGCTCTCCTCATGACCTTGAGCTGTATGGCCAGATGGAGGCTGTGCTTCTTGCTTTCCTTTGTGACCTCTTAAAAGGAAAGGGAGATGGATCATGAGGCCACTTCTCCCTGCATCCTGCTTCCTAGTATGATCAAACTGCCAGGTGGATTCACTCCCTGTCAGATTAGAGGAGGACTTCAGCCTTCTACTCAGTTCTGTGTTTGTGAGTGTAGTTCCTCAATTTATATCCTAATAAATTCCCTAATACTCCTTAAGCAGACTCCTAAGGATTTGTCTCTTTAGAGGCCCTTGAAGAGGAAATGAAAAATTCCCTTAAAGAAGTGGAGAATAAGACAAACAAAAAATTTGGAAAAATCAATAAATCCTTTAAAGAAAGCGAAGAAAAAACAATCAAACAGGTAATGGAAAAAGTTCAAGACTTGAAAACTGAAATAGAGGCAATAAAGAAAACACAAACCAAGGGAATTCTGGAAATGTAAAATCTGGGTATACATATGATCAGGAACTACAGATATAAGCATAACCAACAGAACACAAGAGATAGAAGAGAGAATCTTAGGAATTGAATATGAAATAGAGGAAATAGATTCATCGGTCAAAGAAAATACTAAAGCTAACAAATTCATAACACAAAACATCCAGGAAATCTGGGACACCACAAAAAGACCAAACCTAACAATATCAGGGATGGAAGAAGAAGAATTTCAGCTCAAAGGCACAGAAAATATATTTGATAAAATCATAGAAGACAACTTTTCCATCCTAAAGAAGGACATGCCTATGAAAGAACAGCAAGCTTACAGAACACCAAATAGACTGGACCAAAAAAGTCCCCTTCCCATATAATAACCCAAACCACTAAACATACAGAATAAAGAGATACTATTAAGAGCTGAAAAGAAAAAAGGCCAAGTAACACATAAAGCCAGACCTATCAGAATTAGACCTGACTTCTCAATGGAGACTAAAAGCCAGAAGGTCCTGGACAGAAGTTTTGCAGATACTAAGAGACCATAGATGCCAGCCCAGACTACCATCCCCAGCAAAACTTTCAATCACCATACATGGAGAAAATAATACATTGTATGACAAAACCAGATTTAACAATATGCATCCACAAATCAAACCCACAGAAAATACTAGAAGAAAAACACCAACCCAAAGAAGTTAACTGCACCTATGATAACACAGGCAATACATAATCACACACCAACAAATCCCAAAGAAGGGAAACACACACACACACACACACACACACACACACACACACACACACACTATCACCACCACCACCTAAACCAAAAATAACAGGAATTAACAATCACTTGTCATTAATATCTCTTAATATCAATGGACTCAATTTGCCTACAAAAAGACGCAGGATAACAGAATGGGTACAAAAACAGGATCTATCATTCTGCTGCATACAAGAAAGACACTTCAACCTCAAAGATGGACATCACCTCAGAGTAAAGGGTTGGGAAAAGAATCCAATTAAATGATCCTAAGAAACAAGCTGGTGTAGCTATCCTAATATCTAACAAAATAGACTTCAAACTAAAATCATTCAAAAGAGATGGAGAAGGACATTTCATACTCATCAAAGGAAAAATCCATAAAGATAAAGTCTTAATTCTGAACATTTATGCTCCAAATACAAGAGCACACACATTTGTAAAAGAAACATTATTAAAGATTAAATCACACATCAAACCCCACACACTAATAGTGAGAGACTTCAACACCCCACTCTCACCACTGATATGTCTGCCAGACAGAAGATTAACAGAGAAATAAAGAAACTAACATGTTATGACTCAAATGGACTTAACAGACATCTATAGAACATTTCACCCAAACACAAAAGAAAATAACTTCTTCTCTGCACCTCATGAAACCGTCTCTAAAATTGACCACATACTCAGTAACAAAACAAACTTCAACGGATTTAAAAAAAAAATGGAATAAACCCCTGTACCTTATCAGATGTGGCTTAAAGTTAGAATTCAACAACAACATAAATTACAGAAAGCCTAAAATCTCATGGAAATTGAATAATGCTCAACTGAATCATTACTAGGTCAAGGAAGAAATAAAGAAAGAAATTAAAGACTTTCCAGATTTCAATGAAAATGAATGAAGAGCATACCCAAACTTACAGGACACTGTGAAGTCAGTGCTAAGAGGGAAGTTCATAGCACTAAGTGCCTACATAGAGAATGTAGAGAAATCTCACACTGGGGCCTTAACTGCACATCAGAAAGCTCTAGAACAAAAAGAAGCAAACTCACCTAGGAGGAGTAGATGACAGGAAATAATCAAATTGAGGGCTAAAATCAGTAAAACAGAAACAAAGAGAATAGTACAAAGAATTAATGAAACAAAGAGTTTGGTTTTTTGAGAAAATCATCAAGGTAGACAAACCTTATCCAAACTAACCAAAAGACAGAGAGACTATCCAAATTAACAAAATCAGAAATGAAAAGGGGGACATAACAACAGACACTGAGGAAATCCAGAGAAACTTTAGGTCATACTACGAAAACCTGTACTTCACAAAAGAGGAAAATGTAAAAGAAATGAACAATTCTCTGGATAGGTACCACATACCACAATTAAATCAAGACCAGATAAAGAATTTAAAGACCTATAATCCCTAAGGAAATAGAAGCAGTCATCAAAAGTCTACCAACCAATAAAAGCCCAGGGACAGATGGTTTCAGGACAGAATTCTACCAGAATTACAAAGAAGAGCTCATATTAATTCTCCTCAAATTGTTCCACAGAATAGAAAGAGAAGGAGCATTGCCAGACTCTTTTTATGAGGCTACAATTACCCTGATACTCAAACCACACAAAGATGCAACTAAGAGAAAGAATTACAGACTCATCTCCCTCATGAAATATTGATGCAAAAATACTTAATAAAATACTAACAAAATGAATTCAAGAACACATCAGAAAAATCATCCACTATGATCAAGCAGGCTTCATCCCAGAGATGCAGGGATGGTTCAACATATGAAAATTTGTCAATGTAATCCATCATATAAATAAACTGAATGAAAAAAAAAACCACATAATCATCTCAATAAAAGCCTTCAACTAAATCCAACACCCCTTCATGATAAAGGTCTTGAAGAGATCAGGGATACAGGAAACATACCTAAACATAATAAGGACAATATCCAGCAAGCCAACAGGCAGCATCAAACTAAATGGAGAAATACTTCACAGATCTTGAAAGAACAATACTCAACTTCACATGCAAAACAAAAATCCCAGGATAGCTAAAACAATACTGTACAATAAAGGAATGTCTAGATGTATCACCATCTTTGACCTCTCACTCTAGTATAGAGATATAGTATTAAAAACAGGTTGGTATTGGCAAAAAAAAAACAGACATGTGGATCAATGGAATCTAATTGAAGACCCTGACATTAATCCACACACCTATGAACACCCAATTTTTGAAAAAGAAGTCAAAACTGTACAATGGAAAAAAGAAAGCATCTTTAACAAATGGTTCTGGCATAACTAGATGTCGACATGTAGAAGAATGCAAATAGATCCATATCTATCCCCATGCACAAAACTCATATCCAAATGGATCAGAGACCTCAACATATATCCAGTTACACTGAATCTGATAGAAGAGAAAGTGGGAAGTAGCTTCAAACACACTAGCACCAGCAGCACAGATACTGAGACTGACAATTATTAAATGGGACGTTCTGAAACTGAGAAACTTCTGTAAGATAAAGGACATGGTCAACAAGACAAAATGGCAACCTCAAAAAGGGAAAAGATCTTCACCAATTCCACATCTGACAGAGGGCTAATGTCCAATATATATATATAAAGAATTCAAGAAACTAGGCATCAAAATACCAAACAATCCAATTAAAAAATAGGTTACAGATCGAGACAGGAATTCTCAACAGAAGAATCTCAAATGGCCAAGAAAAATTTAAGGAATTGCTCAACATCCTTTGTCATCAGGGAAATGCAAATCAGAATGACTCTGAGATACCATCTTACACCTGTCAGAATGGCTAATGTCAAAAACACTGATGAAAGCTTATGTTTAAGAGGATGTGGAGCAAGGGGAACACTCCTCCACTGTTGGTGGGAATGCAAACTTGTATGACCACTTTGGAAATCAGTATGTTGACTTCTCAGAAAATTGGGAATCAATCTACCTCAAAACCCATAAATACCACTATTGGGCATATACCCAAAAGATGCTCCATCATACCACAAGGTCAACCATGTTCATAGCAGCATCATTTGTAATAGCCAGAACCTGGAAACACCTAGATGCCTATCAACTGACGAATGGATAAAGAAAATATGGTACATTTACACAATGGATTACTGAGTACACTGAGTATTACTCAGTGGTGAAAAACAATAACATCATGAAATTTGTAGGCAAATGGATGGAACTAGAAAGAACCATCCTGACAGATCCAGAAAGAGAAACACGGTATGTACTCACTCTTAAATGGATATTAGATGCAAATCAAAGAATAACCAGGTTACAATCCACAACCCCAGAGAAGCTAGGTAAAAAGGAGGACCCTAAGAGGGACACACATGGAGTGCCCCAGGAAGGGGAAATAGTTAATATCTCCTAGGTATACTTGGAGGGGGGTAGAAGTTAAGGGATGGGTGATGGGAACAGGAGGGACTGAGATGGCCTATTGGAGGGAGGGACAAAGAATGAGAGCAATGAAAGAGATGTCTTGGAAGAGGGAACCATTAGGGGCTTAGGGAATAAAACCTGGTGCCAGGGAAATCCCCAGGAATCCACAAGGATGACACTAGTTAATACTCTTAGCAATAATCAAGACAGTGCCTGAATTTACCTTCCCCTATAATCAGATTAGTGACTACCCTAATTGACATTATACAACCTACATTTAGTAACTGACGGGAGAAAATGCAATGATCCACAACCAAGCACTGAACTAGGCTGAGCTCCTACACTTCATCTGAATAGAGGGAGGAGGAGGGATCAAAGGAGCAAGTGAGGTCAAGATCTTGATGGGGAAAATCACACAGACAGCTGACTCAAGCTGGTGGGAACATATGGACTCTGGCCTGTCAGCAGGGGAACATGTACGGGACTGAACTAGGCCTTTTGAATGTGGATAACAGTTATATGGCTAGATTTGTTTGGGGAGACCTTGACAGGGGTACCAGAACTTATCCTAGGTGCATAAAATAGCTTTTTGGAACACATTCCATTGGGTGAGATAACTTGTTCAGCCTTGACACAGGAGGAGGGGCTTGGTCCTTCCTCAACTTAGCATGCCAGACTTTATTGACTCTCCAAGGGAAGCCTTACTCTCTCTGAGGAGTGGATGGGAGGTGGGGGTAGTGAGAGAATGGGAGGGAGGGGATCTGGCATTGGTATATAAAATAAAAAAAAAAACTTAGGGTGAACTCAATCCCCAGGGGAGTCTCTGCCCTGGAAGAGATGGGAATGGGGGGTGGGCTGGGGAAGGCGGGGGGGGGGGGGGTTTGGGGGGGCAGGGGGGGGGGGAGACCGAGGGAATCGGGGGTTGATATGTAAAATTAAATTAAATTATAAAATTAAAAAAATAAAATAAAAAATTTAAAAAAGAGAAAAGTAAAAATTTCAATGAATAAAGAC
>CABHPQ010137241.1:0-24896 GCA_902168405.1 Peromyscus aztecus | reverse complement strand
TAAAAAATTTAAAAAAGAGAAAAGTAAAAATTTCAATGAATAAAGACTGATTATTTTCTCAGAGACTACCATAAATTTACCTTAATATCATTTGTCACTTTTGAAAATGATCTTATGCTTTAAGTATGGCTGTTGGTATTTTTTTCATTTATTTATTTATTTATCTAATTATCTATCAATTTATTTATTTATTATTTTTATATTTACACATGTTATTGTGTGTGTGCAGAACTCAGAGATCACCTTTTAGGAGTTGATTCTTTCCTTTCTCTCTGTTGCATTTCAAAATTAAACTTAGGTTTTAGGCTTTGTGGCAAGTGCCTTTACACACTGAGTCACTTTGGTGGTATATGCATTGATTTTGTTAAAAAAAATATTTATTTTACATAAATAAATGTTTGCAGGCATGTATCTAGTGTTCCATGCATGTGCCTGGTGTCCAAGGAGACCAGAAAAGGGTGTCAGATTCCTATTTCCTGGAAGTGGAGTTCTAGAGAATATAAAAGGCTTTGAGCCAATATGTAGGTGGTAGGACCCCAACTTTGGGTCCCTTGAAAAAGCAGTTAAGTCTTCTTAATACTTACTGAGCCATCTCTCCAGCTCATGTGCATTCTTTTCTTAAGAAGACTTTACCACCAATAGTTAAGAGACTTTGTTGTTTATATTTTCAGAAAAGTTTGTGATTTTACCATTCTTTTGTTGATTTGGATGGAAAATTTCTATCTTCTACAATCAACAAGTTTGAAGTTGATGGGAAAGGCTTATAGCTGAGACTCTGAACTTTACAAGTTTGTAAAAACTGAGAAATTCAAATCAGATTCTCCAGTTTTTTAGTACCTAAAATTGTTCAGGTTTTGTAGTAAAAACAGGCCTGATGATGAAAATGCTTTCCATCTAAAGCAGATGTCTTGTATTCACTGGAGTAATTTAAATCATTTAAAGTATTTATGTAGCTGACAAAGTGAGAGCATAAGTGACTGATGTGAGAACATCAAGACAGTTCACAAAGAAATCATGTTCCTTTCAATTTTGACTTCCCTAACTTGATTTTTGACTAACAGGTGGTCAGAAATTGCAAAGTATTTATAGGTATAAACAATCATTTTGAAAGTCTATTGAGTGTGGTTTACATGTGACTTATGAGTATAATTATTTTGCATTTGTTTAGCTCAATTTAGATTTATAATAGCCCTCTAAGCTAAGTCTTATCATTTTCACTTTGCAATTTAGGAAACTGAGGCATAGGGACATTAAGTAATCTGCTTAAGGACACATAACTCCTAGGAGAAAAAACACCTGAATGCAGACAACAGAAATCAGGAATCTTTATTTTGACTAACAATTCTCTTTCATATAAGTAAAGACTAGAAATGAGGATGATATGAATTTTTATAGAGAAAATTTTGTTAGGTGCCATTGTTTAATGTTTATCTTTTCTAGACCTGTTACTTAGAGTATTGCTAAAATTTACTTGTGGAATATGTGTATCAACTTTCTGAGAATGATGAATTGTCTCATTTCAGAGATGAAAGATATGAAGTTGTGGTGATTTGAATGAAAATGTCCCACAGGCTTATAGGGAGTGGAACTATTAAGAGGTGTGGCCCTCTTGGAGTGAGTGTGGCATGGTTGGAGGAAGTGTGTCACTGTAGGGGCAGGCTTGAGGTTTCATATGCTCAAGCTAGGCCTGGTGTCACTCTCTCTTCCTGCTGCCTGCTGATCCAGATGAAGCACTCTCACCTACCTCTCTAGCACTATGTCTGCCTGCATGCTGCCATTCTTCCCCACATGATGATGATAGACTAAACTTCTAAACTGTAAGCCAACCCAATTAAATGTTTTCCTTTATAAGATTTGTCATGGTCCTGGTATCTCATCACTGCAATAGAGACCCTAACTAAGACAGAAGTCATGTTACTTCCCTACTTCACACTTGTAAGAAATGAGAAAGTTGGGGTTTCCTTTCATTTGGATAGATTGCAACTTTGACAATTACGCTGATATTTCTGCTATCCAACTGCAAATACTACACTTATAGTGAGGCTAGATTTGCCTGTAGAAACTAAACTCATATTTATATATGCTAAGTGGACTTTCTCTCCAGTAGAAATGTATTAGATACTGATATACAAGGTCAAGTCATGTCTTTGGAGATTTAATTCGATGATGTGAGGATTGAAAGTGTATACTAAGTGGCTTGGAACCATCTCTTATTCTATTTCTAGAATGCACTTAGAATTCTAGACTGCCAAGCCTAGATTAGTAAGATATTAGAGGTCATCTTGTTCAGCCTTCTCATTTTTCAAATTAAAATTCAAGCAAGCACAGAGAATGTAGATTTATATTATGTTTTTAATATTCTAATTTTCTTCTAAATTATTTTCCAATTATTTTTATAAAATTGAACTGTTTTGTGTGCAATTTGTATTTATATCCATAAATTACACATTGTGATTACTTCTAGTTACACCAAGATATACTAGCCCTGTCCCCAATATTCTCTTTTATGACACAACAAATAAGCACAAAGGGCTTCAGAAAGGTGAATACAACATTGCAGGTTACACAGGGATCATGGCACCTGGGAATTACCTTGCTGTTCAGTTCCTAGGATTTTCACTTTTCTTCCATATATACTGAAAAGGCTACAGCAGAGACACAGGACTTAAAATAACTGTGGTTAAAAAAGTCCATACAATTTTAAATATTGTTTTCTTTAGCTGAAGGATTTGAAAAACAGGAAATACAGATAATGGAAAAATTTATTAATTTTTATTTATTCTTTTAATTTTTAATAAAGTGTTAATTGATCAGACTCTTAATAATATACAGCCACTCCATACCAACACCAATGGAAAAATTGCCCTATCAACATGGATTTAGTTGGTCTGAGTGTGGAGCTGATATTGGCTGTTTACTATGCCAATGAAGCTTTTGATGCAGTTCCATTCATCTGTTGTCTGGCTTTCAAGGAAACAAGCACAATGTTGCTCTTCTAACACTCATGCACATGTGTTCTTCTGATCCTGTCACACAAATTGGCAGCAGTATGTCTCTCACCCAGTGCAAATAGTCTGGGTTATGTCCCTCCAGGATAGCATTGGTAGGATTCCCACCACTCTTGGTTGGGTAAAGTAGAAAGTAGCCAAAATATTATCAAGACTGAGCAATGTGGTGTGAGTCAGTTCTAGTAAAATGCCACTTTTGATGTCAGTTGGGCTGAAAGGGAAAACAAAAAAACTACATACAAAATCACTGATGTTGAATGATATAGTGAGAGGTAAGAGTAACTGGCAGTCTACTTCACCATTTTAATCTCTCTTGATAGAAACAGGTCTTAGTCATAAGCATAACATCAGTCTTTAATCTGTAGCCTCTTCCCATTAGAGAAAATGAATTCATGATGATCTGTGTCCTGTTTCCAGCATCCACATAATGGCTTACAATCATCTGTATCTTCAGTTGTATGAAATATGGCACTATCTTCTGCCCTATGAGGGCAGTAGGCACATGCATGGTATACATGCATACACTCAGGCACGGATGCATGCACATAAAATAAAATATTTTTTTTAAAAAAAGACAACTTGTAAGATTATAAAAGGACAATTTAAATAATTGGAAACTAGATTTGAAAATACTTTATGAGAACTATTATATAGCATAAATAGTGTACATTGAAAATCGAACTTTTAAAGCTAAATGACTTCTGATTATTGGTCCTACATGTAAGTGAATATATTGGAATGATTTCATTTGTTGTTGTGTCTACTAAAACATGGAACAAATTTAAAGTGAACAATTTTTCCTAGACTCTTCAAAATGCAAAGCAGTGCCCATCAAAAGAAGAATAACAGAAAAGCAGACACAGAATGAGAGCTCTGGAGCAGGAGCACACAAGTATAACCTGTCATAAGAGCCAGCCACAAGGGAAGAAATTCTGAACTGAAACTGACAAATTGCTGGACTAGTATGAGAGTAAATGATAAAAAACAAAACAAAACTGAATGACCCAGTTAAAAGTTAAGTACTGTGCTTTGGTAACTTTTTCCTCCAGGAGTTATCTCAGCTCATCAGAATGAATGCTGGGAAATACTTCCTGGCCACCAGAACATGAGTCAATTTGAAATACAACATTACATACTGTTTTTCATCAAGGCCTGCCCTCAGAAGAATTTAGTTTACCACAATCATATTTTCAAAGATTTGTATCAGAACAACCTATTTAAAGGGATGAAACACTGAACTATAGTCCCTTCTAGCCATCATATAGTACCACCTGAGTGAAATAAATATCAAGAAGTACTTGCAAAGATCACAGGTCATAGGCTCATGCAAAGAATTACAAGAGACCTATATAAAACTACAGAGTACTACTTTACTTCTCCAAGTTTTTTTTTTTTTCTGAGACAGGGTTTCTCTGTGTATCTTTGCACCTTTCCTGGATCTCGCTCTGTAGCCCAGACTGGCCTTGAAATCATAGAGCTCTGCCTGGATCTGCCTCCTGAGTGCTGGGATTAAAGGCATGTGCCACCACCACCTGGCCTCTAAAAGTTTTATAACTATATTCCCAAAAGGACTATTTGTTATTATTTCTTTTATCTAAAATGTCATGTTTTCATTTATCAAAAATTATGATACATGGTATTAGGGAAAAAAAACAGTTTTGAAGAGATTGAACAGACACCAAAACAAGACTCAGATGAAGCAGATATGTTGACATTATCAGAAGGGTATTTTAAATGTGGAAAAATCTCTACTGGAGAAATATATTAACACTTAACTGTGATAGTTAATCTAAACAGAGGAACTAAAAATCTAAAAATATATATTAAGTGTAGTGGAGATTAAAAAAAAAACCCACTGTAACCATGGAATGCCTTTGGTGGACAGGTTATGGACATTTTTATGGAAAGAGTCTCCAATATTAAGGCTCAAACTACTGAAAAGTCTCCAGATTGAAAAAAAAAGGAAATATCTGAAAAAAAACTAAGTATCTAAGAATATATAGAAGAGCTCTGTTGTTTGCATAATGTGTTTGTCAAAAAGAAAAGAGAAAAGGGAAAAAGAAAAATATTTGAAAGAATAATGGTTGAAAAATTCTCTTAAATTACAAAAACCACAGATTCAAAAAACTCAGAAAAATACCCTGCAGGACAAAAATCCCCTACCCCCCAAAAATGCATCTAAGCATTTTTATTCAAATTTAAAAAATTTAAACAAAAAGAAATTTTGAAAGAAAACAGAGTAAGTAAAAGTGTTTTTAAATGGTTCCTCTTCTTGCCTAGAGAGGAACAAAGGTATAAATTACATCCAACTGCTACTTAGAAATCATACGAGCAAGAAGAGTGTATCAAAATGTTTAATGTTTACAGAAAACTATTCACCAACCTTATTTTGTAAACTACCTAAACAAGTAAGGAAGCAGTGTTAGGTATTGCAAGCAATTATGGGTGTGCTGGTTAGTTTTTTGTTAACTTGATAGAAGGTAGAGTCATCTGGGAAGAGGGAACCTAAATTTAGGAAATGCTTCCATCAGACTGGCCTGTGGGTATGTCTGCGAGGTATTTTCTTGATTCATGTTTGGTATGGGGGTGTCAAGCCCACTGTTAGTAGTGCCACCCTTGGATGAGTGATATTGGAGTATATAAAAAAGCAAGTTAAACAAGCATGGAGAGCAAGCTAATAAGCAATGTTTCTCCATGGTCCCTACTTCATTTCCTGTCTCCAGGTTGCTGTCCTAAGTTCTTGCTTTGACTTTTTTCAGGGATGAAGTGTTTTCTGAAAATTGTAAACTGAAATAGACCCTTTCTTCTTTTTGTCAAGTTGCTTTTTGTCATGCAATGGAATTAATCACAACAATGGAAAACAAACTAGTACAATGGGTCAATTGAAAATATAAGTTGCAAATATAGGTTTAATTGTAAAAAAATTTAAAGTATAATCAGTGAACTAGGAAATGAGATTTATTATCACAAATGGGCATATTCAGCAAGCAGAAAAATCAGTTAAGTCATAGCAGAACTAAGCAACAATATTGGCCAACTGGACAGACACCCATCAATTATTCATCCAACAGTGACAAATTACATATCCATCTTAGGCTCATATGAAACACTCACTGAGATACGACATATTCTGAATCATGAAACACACATTCACAAATTTAAAATAACAGGTATAATACAAGGTTCTCTCTCAGCATACACTGGCATTAAGTTATGAATCAAATAACAGAAAGATGGAAATCACAAACTATTTGGCATTAAAAGACACATTTCTGCATAATATACGAATGCACATAAAAGTTATCTGATAGGTATGCAGCCAATATTCCATTTATTATTGAGAAATTCTAATCCTGCTAAAATTTGGAATTAGGTAAAGATTACATATGTTAACACTGCCTTTTCAACATCATACTTGAATTTATTACCAATGCACTAAGAAATGGAAACTTGTTCTTCCATGATTGAACTAGACACTCATCAATCAGCTTTTTCAACTTGAAAAATGTATACATTTCAACTTTTCATTAGTTTAATTTCTCCTCTCCCTTCCTTCCTTCCCCCTCCCACGTGTGTGATTGTGTGATTGTGTGTGTGTGTGTGTGTGTGTGTGTGTGTGTGTGTGTGTGTATGTGTTGTGTACTTGCCTTGAGAGGATAGGGGTAAATGTCCAGTGTCTTCCTTTGTTGTTCTCCATCTTATTTTTTGACACAATCTCTCTTACTTCATTCAATCTGGAACTAGCTGCTTTTTCTAAACTGGCTAACAAGTCCCTGGGATCTGTTGGTCTTCCACCAACTGAAGTCTGGGGTTATAGGCGCATACTGCTTCTCCTTGCTTTGACTTGGGTTTGAGGAATCTGAATTCAGGCCTCAGTACCTGTATAGTAAGTACTTTACACCTTGAGCTGTCTTCTAGTATATATCTTACAAGAAAAATAAGGAAGAAAAGAAACAATCTTCATGAATTTCTTTCTATACATATATGGTAGTTGGAATGATAATGTACCCCATAGGTTCATGTTTAAATGTTTGGTCCCCTGTTAGTGAAACTGTCTGAGAAGATTCAGAGGTGTGGTCTTATTTGAAGGGTAGGACTCCAAGGTTTCAAAAACCCATGACATTCCAGTTGACTATCACTGCCTTGTGGTTGTAGTTGTAGATCAAATGTAAGCTCTCAGATCTTGTTCCAACATCATGCTTTCCTCTTTGCTTCCTTTTATAAGTTGCCTTGGTCATGGAGTTTCATTATAGCAATAGAAAAATAACTGAGACAATATCCATAAATCTTCATTTCTACACTTCTATATCTATAATATTCTATGTCTATAATATTGTCTCTAAAAATCTATCATATGGCTAACCCATATACTTACCTTCTCTTTCATATATTATTTATTGTTCTTTCCTTTCTCTAATTCTCACTCTTTTTAATACTTAAATGGTGATGCTTTTTGCTCTAAAAATAAAATGTAAATAGTATCTTACCAAACAGTATCTCAGTGGTATTGTCTCTGAATCTTAAGTGGAGGTACAGTAAAATACACTAGGGTATTCCATGGATGAAAAAAAAACACAATATTGGTGATGAATTTCTAGGGGCACTACTTTATGTCCTCCCTAAATAGCTGTAGGAAACATAATACCTAGTGAATGTACACTCCAGACTCACAGAAAACAAAACAAATGCATACTAGGCCACAAATCAAGCTTGAACAAATACAAGATTATGATAATTCCTTGTAGCATATTATACTACAGTGGAACAAAAGTAGAATTCCAAACCAAAAAGATAGTTGATGGCTATAAGTGCTCACTTTAGAAGCAATAAAAGATATCTCAGATAAATCAACTAATGCTACAACTTTAGGTATTAAAAAATAAGAAGCACAGAAGAAAGCAAAAATTGTAAAGATTAGGGTATAAATTAATAATTAGAGAATAAAAAATATAAGCAATCAAACAAGGATCTGGTTCTTGTAGAAGTTTAACAAAATTGACTAAGCATTAGCCAAACCAACAGAAGGAAGAGATTTATATGACTTAAATTAGAGAAGAAAAGTGAGTTGGTATAGGGACTCCAGTAAAATGTAAAAGATAATTAGGAAATACTTTGAAAACTCAAGTCCAATAAAACCTGGAAAATTTTGAAGAAGTGGAAAATTTCTAAACACATACAGAATACCAAAATAAATACCAAAAAAAGAAAATGTAAATAATTCAAATACAGTCTTAACAAGCAACGTGATTGAAAATAGCAACTACATATCCCAACAAAGATAAGGCCAAGACTAGAAGGATTTACTGATGAATTCTAATCTAATATTAACACTTTTCAAGCTGTTCCTTAAAACAGAAAATAAAGGAACACTACTGAATTCATTCTATGAAACCCTTATAGCAAAATTGGATAAATATAAAACAAAAAATTGAATATATCAGAACAAATTCCCAGTTGCACATAGATGAAAATATTTTCAATGAAAGATTTGCAAATCAGTTTCAAGAACACATTAAAAGAGTCATATACCATAGCATACTAATGAGTTTCATCCCACAGATGCCAGGTTGACTCAACACATCCTATAAATACATTTCTTTGGTCTAGAGAGATGGTTCAGTGATTAGAAGCACATACTACTTTTGTGGAAGACACAATTTCTGTTCACAGAATCCTTCTTTTCACAAGTTACTCTACCTCTAGCACCAACAGATTCAACACCCTCTTCTGGCCTTCTCAGGCACCGTCACTTTATCTGTGCATGAATCCACACATAGACACATACATATACACAAATTCAAAAATAAAAAGCAATCTTTTTAAAATAAATACTGTAACACAAATATTAAAAGGTCTTATAATAAAAAAAATCCAGAGCAATTTATTGGGGTGAAAGCTGAAAGATCAGAGAAGCAGAACAACCAGCCACTAGCTTACCTCTACGAAATCCTCATCCTCAAGAGAGTGAGTTCTTGTTTTCTCATGCCTTATATACCTTTCTGTGTCCTACCATATTACTTCCTGGGATTAAAGGCATGTGTCACCACTGCCTAGTTGTATTTTTCTCATGTAC
This sequence comes from Peromyscus aztecus, assembly GCA_902168405.1. NCBI lineage: Eukaryota > Metazoa > Chordata > Mammalia > Rodentia > Cricetidae > Peromyscus > Peromyscus aztecus. The sequence continues at coordinate 15,815 of CABHPQ010137241.1, read as the reverse complement.
CCCAGTGTGGCCTTTAACTCACAGAGCTTCAGATAGATCTCTGCCTCCCAAGTGATAGGATTAAAGGTGTGTGCCACCACTGCCTGACCTCTATGTCTAATTTAGTAGCTGGCTCTGTCCTCTGATCCCCATGCAAGCTTTATTGGGGTACACAATGTATCACCACAAAATACACTTAATGACAATTCACAGGATCATCTCAATAAATACAAAAAATGCAATTGACAAAAAAATAACTGATGGCAGAAAACAGACATTTTGCTCTTTTGTTTAAACAAAGTACAGTTTATGGTAACCCCACACTTATAAAAATTGCATAAGAAAAGAGTATTTGGGGAATAAAAACAAATAGTAGTTGTACATATAATAAATGAGTCTGGTGGTCATGGACTTGCCCTTACAGATATCTGATTTTAGAGTATTTTTATTAACTAATTTTCCTGATATTTTGCTGTAAGTTCATTTGCATTTTTACTGAATTTTATGATTCTGCATCATTCCCAGATTACCATAGTTTAGCGTGAAGATTTGTAAGACTTAATTCTTAAAGAGTGCTGTGATTTCTCTTGTTATGCCTCTCACATTTATTTATTATTCAGAGGCAAACAGGTTAATTCTCTCATAAGAATATGGTTATGAAAGTTATATGAAGGAGCTCTTGTAGACAAATCAGTTCATCAGGTTAATGACAGTGCTAAAGGATACTTCATTCAAATAAAAATCCAACTGCTACTATGCATGGTCCTAGTGGCCAACAACTGTAAAGTGTTTTACAGTTATCTTTAAAAGCATGCCTCATGACAACCCAGGGTGTACAAGATGAAATAGCTAAGCATTTTCCTCCTAATAAATATGTTCTCTCATTCAACATTTATTGTGCACATTCCACATCCTCTACATATACTAATCAATAGGGGAATAAAACACACAAGGCAGACAACATCCTAGCTTATTTCTAAGTTAAGTGAAGCTTGCATTTTGAACTGAAGGATTTTAGGGATTCATGATTTCTTTCACCAGTTGAAATTATGAATTATAATTTTTCATTTATTTTCTATAATGTGCCATTCACTAGTTTCTTCAAGGTTGATGGGTATCTGCTCTGTTACACAGACTACTTTTGGTACTAGACATACAGGAGGTCATTGCTGTCATGGATCTTAGAACCAGAGGACAAGTCAAAGATTTAAAAAAAGAACAAGCCAGTCGGTAGTGGCACACGCCTTTAATCCCAGCACTTGGGAGGCAGAGGCAAGTGGAGCTCTCTGAGTTCAAGGCCAGCCTGGGCTACAGAGTGAGTTCCAGGAAAGGCGCAAAGCTACACAGAGAAACCCTGTCTCGAAAAACAAACAAAAAAAATTAAAATAAATAAATAAATAAATGAGCAAATATATGAAAATAAATAATCATAAATGCTATAAAAATAAATATAGATTAAAAGACTTAGAAATTGATGGATACTTAGGAAATTCATATTGTAAGCAAAGCATTTTGGGGAAAAATAGAAAGGAAATGATGACAAGAAGTAGTAATATTATAAAAAAATCAAAAAATATGTTTGACATAATCTCCAAAAAGTAAAGAGGGCAGTGGGGCCAAAATAATAAAAGAGAATAGTGACCAGCTGTAGCTGAGGTCAGATGCATGGAGGCCACTCAGGTTATGCAGAGCTTGTCCAAAATTGTATAGAAATTGGATTTCATTCTAAGTGAGCCTGGAAAGAATAAGATGGTTTTAAACAGAGAAATGACTTTATTTGCTTTAGATGTGAAAGGATCACAGTAGCTGCTGTGTAGAACATTATTTGTAGGGGAACTCAGGTGGAATCAGGAAAATGAGTTAGGAGGGTTTGACAATAGTTGAGACAAGGGATGGATGTTGACCTGAATTTGGATGGAAGGCATGCATCTGGTGAAAAATGATTGAATTGGGAAAATTTTTATCTGCTAAACAGGAAAGACCTTTGGAGTAGAAGTCTTGGAGAGAAACTCCAAGGCTTTAGCAGTGGACATACTAAGTTGGAATGCAAGCATCTAAATGGAGATAGAGAATAAGCAGTTGACTATATGAGTCTCGAGTTCATATAACAGGTGTGGGCTAAAGATAAACATTTTAGAACCTTCAATATGAAGATAGCATTTCAAGTCATTTGAGTAAATGAAGTCATCAAGGAGATACATGAAGAGCTTTAGAAGTTTAAAAATAAGTAGCTAGTAAGTGTAGAAGAGAAGCCAAACAAGAATGGCTAAGACGCTCACTTAAAAGTTTTTTTAGGAGGACATGATCAGCTATGCCAATTCTACTTCAGTTATTCAATAATTAATCACTAAAAACTCACAGTTTCCTGGGCATGTTCTAGGAGTTTGAAATCCAAAGATGAAAAAAAAATATGGTTCTTGTCTTGGGAGAGTTTGTTATCCTGTACTAAAGATAGACAAAGCAACAAACCATGGTGACATATGATGGGCAGTGCTAGAGGGATTGCTTGTCAAGCTACAGTGGAAATGTGTTTTCTCTATTATGTGATGTTCCTGCTAAAAGCTTAGGAGGAGGTGATTGGCAAGAACAGATCTTGCTTACTAATATAGTTCATTGACTGATTATTGCCAGAGACATACTAAATTATATTCTAGGTTTTTTTTTATAAAGTCAGTTGTATACAAACTACATTTTTGGGAGCTATTTCTCAGACTAAGAAAGGAAATGCTAGATCCATGAAGGAGATTGATACTCAGTCTTATACTTTGTATTTTCACTAGAAGTAAACATGGAGGAAAGTATACAATGGTTAACATATATGGAAGTACTAGATGAATGTTCTTTATCTAAAACAATTGGTGTTTCTTAGGGGCACATGACTTTCTTCAGAGATAGAGAAATGATCAAATCACATACTCACTCTAGTCATGCCAACTTGCTTTGAATTCTGCTTCCCCCATTCACTGGCTGGAAGAACTTGAAATCTTATGTGATTTCTCTATGTTAGTGTTCTCCTCTGTAAAATGGAGATGATAAGAATAGAATATGGCTCACAGGGTTATTCTGAATTCTAAATATGCTACTTACATTCTTAGCAAGTTGTGCACAGCACAGTAGTACATTCGAAGAGATTGCTATTATTATCTGGCTCTGTCTGGCCTCACCAGCTGCCACTTGGAAACATGCAGCCTTCCTTCAGCCAACCAAAGTTGCTTAAATGGAAGAGCAGAGAGAACAGCTAGAAGGTTGTTCCACTGTTGTAAGCAAGAGCTGATGGTGTCAGGGGAGATGGAGAGATGTCGACTGATACAGATTATTGTGAAAGCTGAGCTGACATTATTCCCTAATGGATTACATGTGTAGTATGTATGAGGAACAATAAAGCAAAAATACATTGGGCTTTCTGACTGGAGTAATTGGATAGAATATATTTGGAAGAAAAGAAAATATTCTGCTGCTGATGCATTATAAATTTTGTCCATATCCAAGTGCACATGTCAAATGGGCAATTGGACCACATCTGTGTTTCAGTGGAAAAGCCACAGATAGGTTTGCAACTCACAAGTATATTAATATTATTTGAAGAACAAAGCCATAGAAATAGAACCAATCCCTTCATAGCTACCCACACTAACAGTATACATTTGGAGATTGTTGCAAGATTTACATGAGTAAGTCTATGTATTTCACACAATTGCTGGTATATAATATACATGCAATATATAGTCACTATTATTAATATTATTAAAAATAATTAGTACTGTATTTATAATAATTATCACAAACCTAGAGTCCCTCCAAATCTTACCTCTATCCTGGCTCACATAGAAATTAATATCAGTTGAACAAAAACTGCATTAAATTACTTTGCCTGAGATACCTGGTTCATGTCTTGTCCAGCTACCACTAGGGATTTAGACCTAAATATCCTCAGCTACGGCATTCCATTCTCAGCACATTACTGCAGCTATCTGATCGGGACTGTATAGACTCTGACCCTGATATTTAGAGTATGACTCATAGACTGGAAGGAAGTATGGCTGTACTTGGGATCTTGGTTTCTAATACAGCATTTTGAACCCATTGAGTATCAGTATGTTTTTTTAAGATTCCTATATTCTATATTCCTATATTCTATAAAGAGAGAGGAGCATTGATTTATACAATAATTATGTAAATCCTAAATAACCATCTTTTGTAGAGACTAGCATATGACTTCCAAATTGCAGATGATCATTCTTCTTTTCTCTCTGGTTTTCAACAGGAGATATATTTTGTCTGTTAAGTGCTGGTAACATGGGAAAATTTATAGCATTTTTTGTTTGTTGATAGTCTTCTTATTAATATGTGAAAGCTCTCTTGTCTATATTTAATTAAGTGGTTTTTTTTTGTTTTTCAAGACAGGGTTTCTCTGTGTAGCTTTATGCCTTTCCTGGATCTCACTCTGTAGACCATGCTGGCCTCGAACTCACAAAGATCTGCCTGCCTCTGCCTCCTGAGTGCTGGGATTAAAGGCGTGCACCACCACCACCTGGCAAGTGTATTCTATTTTACAATGACACTTTATACCTGGACCGTGACCATTCATGTGCATTATGGCTAGCTTGGGACTACCACTTGAGCTTGCAGTTCTGACATTTGATCTCCAGGATGGAGTTCATAGTAGGAAACTCAACATCTCCCTGGGGACCATGTTAATGGCTATTGAACTGAGCAAATTCCAAATTGGTTTTGATCCCTGAATTAGTCAGTTATTTTACTTCTCAAAATTGTTCATAATATATAGTGCCAGAGGCTTATTTATATTATATGAAAATAATATATTCCAGTTTTAATATTAAAATTTATGTTTTAAATTTTTCATTATTCGAGAATTTCATATATTCATATTGATGTGCTTTCATCAAGTCAACCACCTTTGCTCTCCTCTCTTATTCTCCTTACAACTATTCATTCAAAATTTCTTGTCTCTCTCTCTCTCTTTTTAAGCTTACTGAGTCCACTAAGTGCTGCCAATATGAGCACAAGAGTAAGGCCATCTACTTGATCATGGCACACTAACATAGGCCTTATCCTTGAAGAAACCTGACTCTATTGATACCAACATTCATCAGTTGTCAATATCTTCTCAGCAAGTAATGGGATGTCGTGATCACCTCCTCACTCTAAGTTTTGATTTCTGACTGGCCTGATCTTGCAAAGGATTTACATATGCTACCACAACTGTTATGAGTTCATGGGTGCAATTGTCTCATAACCTGAAAACAAGGTTTCTCCATAATCATCTACTACCTCCAACTCTAACAGTCATTTGGCTGTTCTTCCTCAATCATCCCTAAGCCTTGGGAGGTGGGGGCATGAAGCAAATGTCCCAGTTAGAGCTAACCAATCTACAGCCTCTTATTCTGTGCACCTTGACCAGTTGTGGTTTTCTGTGTTAATCACCATTTACCATAAAAAGAAGCTTCTTACTATGGGTATATTGATAAAGTTATTAGTAGTTGGATTAATACTCTTCACATTTAGCAGAACAATAATACTAGATTTGCTTCTAGGGACTATGACTTATTTTGTTACAGGTTCTTAGCCCAAACTGTGGAGCTAGGTATGGTATCCATCTAGTGGAGAGGGTTTTAAGTCAAATCAAGAAGTGCTTAATTACTCACATAACATTCATGTCACGTTTGCATCAGTGGGACTTTCTTACCAGTCTAGTTGCTATTTTATTTCACAGGCTCCACAGCTGGGTAAGATTGATGATTATTTTTCTCTTATGGTAGTTTTTTAGTACCTTCTAGCACTGTGAAAGCTAGCCAGTCATAATGAAGCTTCTAGGAAATATAGATTTGATTTCTACATGTTTTAAGACTTTAGTACATAGTGTGTTCATCAGTGGGTTCTGATGGTCAAGTTATGGAGGTTAACTAAGAGAAATGGCAATAGTCTGTAGTGTTTGGGGATATATAGGTAGCTTGTAATGTTTGGGGGGGCATAGAACCCCAGTGGCCAACAACTTCAACAGATGTAACTCATTCCTGGCATTGCTTTTTTTTGAGACAGGATTTCTCTGTATAACTGCTCTGCTTTGGATGTCCTGGAATTTGATTTGTAGCCCAGGCTGCCCTCAAGTGCTGGAATTAAAGGCATGTGCTATACCCACCCCTTTTTTTGCTAGCCATTAGTGTCTAATGGGGGCATTCACTGCCCTTCAGTTATAGGATATCTTCTCTTAAAATCTATAATATAAAAACTTTGTGATTATAATATATATTAGATATTATATTTATATATAAATTAGGAAGCTTCTGCAGTAGTAAAATTCTATGTGACATTTTTCAAATAGTATTTAGTATTAGTTACCCTTCCTCAGGCTCCCTCATCTACTCTCCCATTTAATACTTTCTATTGTATAACAATCTTGAAAAACTTGGAAACATTCCTTATGCCTTCAGTGTTAGAAGATAATGTTCTATTATGTTGTCCACAGCCTTGGCCACATATGATAACACAGGTTTCAGAGGGCTGCAAAGACATTTTTGTGTAAGGTAGAACTACTGCTTCTTTGAGTTCCATCATTATAAGAAATAATCTGTAAGTATTCAATTGTATGGCTATCTGTTGTACAATGTTGGTAGCAAATACTGTTTTTTAATAAATTAAAATTTTTAAATGATCATGAAATACAGTGTCTATATATATATATATATATATATATATGTATGTATGTATATGTAGCCCTTGACAGTAAGGTATGATACATGCAGGGGAAAACTGTACAATCTAAATAGATCCGTGAAAAAGTTGAAGAAAGAGTGACGAGTAAGGAAAAGCCAAGAGGATAGGACTATAGATGTAGATAAAACCAGCTACTAGATCATCATGTGAGGGCAGAGAATACCATTCTTTCTTGTGCCCTCTCTCATGTAAACTATTTTTCAAAGATGGTGTGGGTTAAATTAAGTCAAAGATCCCTACTAGCCCTCACTTTCGATAATCCTAGCCAAGTTGGTAATGCCAATTTGAATTTTAGTCAACATGTTGAGGATTTCTGAAAATAACTATATGACCGAAATATCAACATATATTAATTATCCTGAAAAATATTTCTCTCTGAATCATTATCTGATGGCAAATAAAAAGATTTTGACAGTTGAGAGACAATGATATGGAGGAACAAAACAAAATTCATGGTCCCATTAACCATCGACTGAAGCACTACATATCAAAACCTGGAAAATGCAACAAATAATATGTAGAAAAAAGATGACTTTTTCAGTGCTCACTTTACAGTGCGCTGGGGATAACCTTCACCCACTATGACCAATCAATCATTGGCAAAGAACAGTCAGATCCTTTGAGAGGAGAAAAATCATTTTGTACACTGAAGTTAAACAAAATGCAATGAAAGCATGGCATTTTTAATTACCTATGCAGATTTGAAGAGAGTGGTTACCATGCTCTTTATTCACTATCTTTGTTCACAGTGCAGTCTGAGGGAACACAACGACATGACACTAATTTCCACTTCTCTGAAAGTCTGTTTTTCTTTTCAGGACATATCACTGTCACCCTAATTAGATTTTGTTACCCAAATACTTTAAAATCTCCATGCATTTGAATCACTGAGCACATTTCCTATTCTGATTAATATTCATTCATGCAAGTAAAAATCATAAAATTGCAACGTGAAATTGAATAACAATAAAATGAGTAAGACCAACAAAAATGAAATGTAAATATTGAACATGCTTTGCTTTTTTACTTCAAGTAGTTAAAAACAGCAGTAACTCATAATTATAATTCAAACTGTGGAAATCCATCAGCCAAACAGTAGACAAAACTTGGAAAGCATAATATCTGATTATATAACCTCCATTTCAGAAAGATGTTTAGGAATACAAATTGCAGTGTCAGCAATCTTGTTATTGGTCCTCCATACACGGCTCCTCTTAGTGGTAAGCAACCTGGACAGAATAATTTAGAGCTTGAAATTGTAGGATATTTGGAGTTCCTGCTCTGCCTGCATTCATTGCTGTGTCTCCTTTGGAAGATCACTGCACTTCTCAGAACTTTTAACTCCTCAACCATAAAAGAAATTGTAGTATGAATCTTAAAAGGTCTTATTAATAAAAACAAACCCAGAGCCAGGTACTGGAGTGAACACTGAAAGATCAGAGAGACAGAACACGTCACAGCTAACTTCACTTTGCCAATTCCTCAGCTGATCTTGTTTCTTCAAACTGGAAGCCTCTGAATCCTCATCTGAATGGATCTCAGCTGAACTGCTGCTAAAAGCCTAAAAGCTTACCAAAGACTCTCGTTCCTGGTCCTCACTCCTTATGTACCTTTCTGCTTCCTGCCATCACTTCCTGGGATTAAAGGCATGTGTCACCATGCCTGGCTGTTTCCAGTGTAGCTTTGAACTCACAGAGATCCCGATGGATCTCTGATTAAAGGCATGTGTGCACTGTGGTGGTATTGTGTTCCCCAAAATATTGTGCATGCTAATAAACTTATCTGGGGTCAGAGACAGAACAGCCACTAGATACAAAGGCTAGAAAATGGTGACCCTCACACCTTTAATCCTAGTACTCCAGAGGTAGAAATCCCAAGAAGTGAGCCTTTAATCCCAGGGAGTGATGACAAAAACAGAAAGATATATAGGCATGGAGACCAGAAACTAGAAGCATTTGGCTGGTTAAGCATTTGACTGGTTAATCTTTCAGGCTTTGGAGCAGCACAGTTCAGCTGAGACCCATTTGGATGAGGACTCAGAGGTTTCCAGTATGAGGAAACAGAATCAGCTGAGGAACTGGCGAGGTGAGGTAGCTGTGGCTTGTTCTGCTTCTCTGATCTTCCAGCATTCACCCCAATATCTGGCTCCAAGTTTGTTTTTATTAATAAGACTCTGTAAAATTCATGCTACATGCCACCATTTTCTGGCCTCTTTGTCTATCTAGTGGCTGTTCTGTTCTCTGACCCCAGATAAGTTTGTTAGGGTGCACAATATATTGGGGAACACAATATCACCACAAGAAATGAAAATATGTTTCATGAGGACAGCTGTGTAAAATAAAATACAATAAAAGATTCTGTCCACAGAAAACACTACAAGAAAATCTTAACAGTAAATCTGTTATGTAAATGACATCACTTTCCCATGGGGGGTCTTAATATGTTAATGACCTGAATTTGTCTGAAAATTTTTTAACAAACTTTTTTTGTGAGCAAGGGGGGAAATAGGGTGAAGGGCATAAATCTCAGTGAAGACTAGGAGGATAGCCTCATATTCTGTGAGGTGAAAGACAGAAGTGTCTTTTCTACTATGCACTATTATGAGCGCTGTGCTGTATCTGTCAGAAAGCATTACCACACAGCAAGTGTTCATTGTTTGCCCTTAAATTTTGTCATACAAAATGAGGAAAAAGTCACTATTTGCATACTTTCATTAATATGAGAAACACGGTATTCAAGTGGGAAGCAAACAATTCACTTAATGCTAAATATAGTATGAAATATTCTGTTACTTTGCATTGTAGTGACTTTTACAATGTTTGTGATAGTGAAGCTGTCCTGGCTATTTCTACAATTGTATTCATCAGTTGCATGAGATCAGGAAAATTCAACTGAAAATAGAATTGACCAATATTTCCTTAGGAAGTTGGATTTATTTTTTAAAGGAACATATAAACTATTAAATGCAAGTATATGTTACAAAATATTATTATTTTGTCTTAAGTTTATGCATATGCATTTTCATATGGGTGGGGTAGGTGTTATTTCTCAGATGCCACACACCTAGTTTTGAGACAGGGTCTCTCATGGCCCTATAACTTACCAGGTAAGCTAGGCTGGTGCTGTGTGACACTATTCTTGGGTAGGCACCATTCCAGTTAGCTCCATATTAGCTTTATTTAAGTATTACAATATTTTTCAATAATTTTGTCATTTTATTTTGTTTATTTAAGAGGTATGAATGTGTTTTCTTTTCAGTTATCTTAATAGCTATGAATTATATACTTTAGTTCATTTATTCAACTAACATTATTCTGAAAGATAGATAATGTACTCATCATAAGAGCTATTTAAATACAATTTAAATATTAAATAATCTAATAGATGTTAGATTATGAAGAGAAAACATTAGTAATAAGGCTGATTCTTCCTTGATTAGTTCAAGAGAACTGTAGTTAAGAGAGTTTGTGATGATCAGACATCAAGGGTGGTCATATACAAAGGATGACAATTTTCGACAAACCAATTTAATAAGATTCATATTCACACTGAATTTCACATGGATACAAAGGAAACCCCTTATATTGGACTAGCCAATTAGAGGACTCATAAAAGCCCAACAAAAGATTTGCTCAAATTAAAAAGTGTTTGTGACTTTTAATATATATATGATAAGATAAAAAGGTAGATTACTGAATCTACTTTAATCCAATAAAACAACTATTAATCTTACATAATTTACATTAGTATGGATTTTGGTTTATTGACACAAATTTAAAGTAAATTTTGTTATACTATATATATATATATACTCTTATTTAAGGTATTATGCTTATACAACTCATTTTGGATTGTAATATATAATTAAAAAACTCAGAACAATTACTCATCTATGATAATCAAACTTACAGTCATATTAAGTTTTCTAGGTATACATAAATATATTTCAATTAGGTAGGTAATCTTCAAACACTTCAAAGACCTACAGAATATGGCATTTAAGATGTTTTAATAACATATTTTTTTCTTTTTTATGATAATGAGACATGTCTGCTCCTAGCAGTACCAATGATAAAAGGGTATATTATGGAATCTACTCTGAAAAGAAAAAAGGAGAATATATATATATATATATATATATATATATATATATATATGATAAGATAAAAAGGTAGATTACTGAATCTACTTTTAAAAAGCAACTACTAATTTTAAATAATTTACATTGGATTGGATTTTTATATATTGTATACAAATTATGTATATTGATACAAATTTGAGATTTGTTAGAATATACTGTACATATATTTCTACTCTTGTTCAAGGTATTGTACCTACACAGCTCATTTAACAATGTAATGAAAGTTGCTAGTCCTTGAAAGTTATTACCAACTATTTAGGATAATAAAGAAATGCAGGTTAGTTGTTAATCATTACAATTGAACTTGTAGTCATATTAGGTATGTTTTCAAGGTCAAGCAGCAATATATTTTAGATAGACAGACCATCTTCAAACACTTCAGAGATCTACAGAATATGCCATTTAAGATGTTTTAATAACATAAATTTTTTTCTTTTTTTTATGACAATGAGACATGTCTGCTCCTGGCAGCAAGAATCTACTTCAGAGGAGATGGGCATTGAAGAAACTCTATATGGAGTTTACTTTCATTGTGACAAAAGTTAGCCACTGGGCAAGAAAATGCCCTTGCTTTGACTGCTGACTGTATGCTGTCCAAAATGGACAAGCGGACACAAAAGAAAGCACTATGGATCCTTGCCAAGACAAGGTAGGAAAGCTTTTTAAAAATCCTACTTCTCAGATGAGTCTGTCAGATATGCTAAGCCTGTAGGCCGTAGATGGATGCCCCAACATTGCAGAGAAACCTCGGGTGACTGTCCAGGCAGCCAGCAGTTCCTGACATTCCTCACATTTTTGGAAGTCACTTGTTTGTACTTCCTGTTTGACTAGGTACTATTATTTCCTTCTTGGTATCTGAGGGAGTTGAAAATTAGATAGTTATAGTTATATGTTTCCTTGTTAACAAATTCAGAAAAGAAATTCACTAAAGAGATGTAATGTATATAAGCTGTAAGACATCAAAAGGTAGTTTTCAGTTGGTAATACAAGTTAGGATAGAAAGTAAACTAGGTATATTTTGGACTCAACAAAATAGGATAGATAGTGGAATATTTCCACTGAATTTGTTAAATGCAAATAGATTAGACATTGTGGATGTATTTATTGCCTGTATATATTATATATAGTTATTGTACTTATTGTATATAGTTTTTATTATATTAGTTATAATTTTTTTAAATTTTAGACAAAAAAGGAAAATGTGGTGATATTTTATTTGTGTTTTAACAAATAAAGCTTGCCTGGGGATCAGAGAAAAAAAATCCAGCCTCTATACTAAACAAAGAGGTCAAATAGTGGTAGCACATGCCTTTAATCCTAGCATTCAGGAGGCAGAGATTCATCCAGATCTCTGTGAGTTCAAGGCCACACTGGGAACAGAGCCAGGCATGGTGGCACATGCCTTTAATCCCAGCACTAGTTAACTATAGAGGTCTGGAGATCTCTAAAGACAGACAGGAAGTGATAGAGCTGGGCAGAAAAAAGGAAGTGAAATAGATGGACAGAGAGAGGATGTAAGATGGCAGGGCACAGAAAGGTATATAGGTGTGAGTATACAGAAAGTAGTTTTCTCTTGTGAGGAGGATTTCCTAGTGGTAAGAACTTGTGGCTCTGGCTTGTTCTATTCCTCTGATCACTCAGCTTTCATCCCAATATCTGGCTGCAGGATTTTTAATAAGACCATTTAGCAATTTGTGTTACATTTCAACAACTTCTATTTCTTACTAGTCATAAATAATTGTTTGAATATTACTTCATTTCCATAATTAGCATGTTGGTTAAATTCATCTTCATAACATCTCTGTTATGCTCCTTCATTCTCTCTTACATGCTCCAATCCATCCTATACAGAGTAACTGATGTCACCCTCTGAAAACACAACTCTGATCATGTCATCTAAATCAGCTTTGCAATTTCAAGTCGTCTAATGATTTTCTAATGAAAAAAAAAACCAGTCCCTTCAAAATCACTCATGAAGATTGAGATTCTCAAAAGGACTAACCTGTCAGTATCACTCTGGACACTTCTCATTGTGTCTGTTTTCACTCATCACTGTATCACCATTGTCTATGATGTAATAAGACACTTATGGTATATACCATGCACATAATTTTAGAATGACTTAAAAATAAAATTGATTTTTACAATTAATATACTCACCATGTCTATCTTTTGTTGTAGTAAAGCAACAAAATGGACCCTATCTCACTAACTGCTAAGAGAGAGAAAAAGAAGGTAATTTGTCAATTTGTACAAAGACATACATAATGGGCAGGTATTGAATCAAGACACCTTTTAAATTCTCAAATTTGAACATTACTTGAAGATCTTTGTATGTGTCACTGTACTGCACAACTAGAAAGAAGTGCTTAAGTAAGGCTTGGTCTAGAAGGCTCTTTTTATAAGGATCAAATTAGATTTGTGAGGAGGCTGCCGGACATTACTGGAGACTAGGCAGTATTTTCCACACCCTGGACTCTTCAACCAGGTCACCCAGTCTACTGCCAGAAGCATCATCGCCAGGATTTGTGCAGGGTGTCTTCCTCTGCCAGTCATGACTTCTTGTCTCTTGCCTTAATCTTTTCTAGCAATCTGAAACCTTTGGCCCTGTACTGTAGTTGAGATTTCAGTTTCTGACATTGTATGTTTTTGTGACCCATTTGTAACCCTTTCCTCTGATGGGAGCCCAGGAGGCTCTCCTGAGACTTCGTTGCCACTGCCCTTTGGTTCCACATTTGACAGCTGTGAGCTGTCTGGCTCTGGCCAGCTTATGGCAGCTTAGTCCTGTTGACCAGCACTATTGGGTCCAGCAGTGCTACTCCAAGAACAAGGATGGATAGACAGCTGCAGTACTCATGGATCTGCCTAAGTTAATCTATGAAGATAAAATTGTCTTGATTGAGTAGTAAGTACATCTGATGATATAATCATCAAATAATAATGAGTATCTCATTAGTTATCCTCAAGTTATTTAGTGGCATGTTTCATACCTAGGCTAAAATATCTTTGGAAATTAGGTTAGTTAGAAATAATAACTGTCACTGATTGCCTTCCATTTTTAATTGTAAAAATAACTAAAGCTACAAACAAACAGGATCTTACAGGGGCTCTGAATTAAGGATCTTACTCAATATACTTAACAACTTCTCTTACCTCTCAAGAATTCAAGTATCCCCATAACCCAAGCTACTTGATTATCCTAATATTCTAACAAGTCCTGGCAAGTATGCATAAACTTTTGATACTGGGACATGATATCATCTACAAAGCTCATGCTCCAGAACTATATAATTGAATTGCAAACAAATAAAGCAAAACAAAACAAAAAACAATGTTTTAAATAAATTTGCATGTTTTAAGTACATATACAATTTTATGTTAGGTCACAGTCATACCTATCCTGTCATATATATGGCCCAGTGATTACCCAGGATATTTTTTGCCTCGAATTTAGCAACATCCATTGTAATCTTGAAATGGACAACTCTACTTTGACCTTTGTATTTGTGGTCATTTTATAGGAGGCTCCTTATATAAGAAAGCACTAGGGAATCTACTAGATGATTGTTCACATGTAGGGTCCCTTGTTCTTGCCACTTAGAACATTAAGATGAATTTTCTCAATAGTATCAGAGGTACTATGACTTATATTGAGCCATCTCCTCATATTTATTTTTTACTGATTTCGTATGTATATAACAATGTTAAAATATACAATAGTTTGAGCAATACTTCAAACATATGATACTGGATAGACAGTGACTGAAAATCTTCCTGTAATCTAGATACGATCACTGAGCTTTTACTTTAATTGATTTACCCTGTGTATATTCTTCCAACCATTCTTCTGTCTTTCTTACTGTTGAGTGTATTTCAAACTAATATACTAATATAGATATTGCACTTCTGACAAAAAATAATTTATATTCAGCTCTACTAAACCCAGTGAAAGCATTCACAACTCCCCTTCACTGGGCCTCAGTATCTGAATATAAAAACAAGGAGAGCAGTTTCATTTGTCCTCCTTCGGCCTTGCTCTCTTTTCTAACATTTTGCAGTTGTCTGATGTTTGCCTTTTTAATTGATTGACATGCTTGTGCAAAACTGCCGTCTTGTTGGATTAAAAACGGATTAAGACAGAAAATGCATTTTGTTTACCTATGGGTTATTTGCTTAACCAAAGTCAGGGTGGCTTAGAATAACCCTGCTCATCAGCCCATTGTGGTTTTTGAGCCAAAGCAGATGTTTACAGATATCTAGGGAGAAAGACAGCAATATGTCAGATGAATGTTTTCAAAGTTATGGGAGCAACCGTGCCATACTGGGGAAAAAAAGGGAATAAGCATACAATTGAAAATGAGCAATGAAATTTCTGGCTCAGTACTAGGGAAGGGAGATTAAATGTCGGATAATCAGAAAGCTGAGCAGAGGAGGTAAGAGGTCTGAGGCCACTGAACCTGAAAGCCCTGTTCCTTGTTTTGTGAATGTTGGGGCACTTCTGTCATGTAAGACTTTTAGACTAAAGGTTTTGACAAACTGAGAAAACGACTTAAATAAAACAAACCAAACAAGTAAAACTGATTGGCGTGATAGGCAGCCTAAGAAAGCAAAGTGGATTCTTCTAGAAACAAGTATCAAAAGGAAGAAACCTCACAGAATCAAGCCAAAGAAATGGAGATTGCAAGCCCGCCTAGCTGTGGTGAACGTACTTCTGTGGGTTAGGCTATGTTGAAGAAGGTCCTATTTCCCATTTCCTTTGGAATCCCTGAAATGGCCCATGCAGCAAGCATGCAACTTATCCACTCCAGCACTGGTGGGACAGAAGTACTTCCCATGGATAAAAGTACCAAGTCCAACTGAAACAAGGCTGTTAGACTGAACTGTGGCTTCCGATCTTACTACAAAGATATCATTTTCAGTAATCTCAGTGAGATTAAAATTTTCAGTGTGTTTTTTTTTT
>CABHPQ010137240.1:5648-21083 GCA_902168405.1 Peromyscus aztecus | reverse complement strand
CTACAAGTCCCAGGTTGATAGGTCCACAGCTGCAAAAAGAAATCTGAGAAAAAGCTTTCCTATCAGAGTAAGGACCTTTCTGGGAAAACAGTAAAGCTGAACTGTGTCTGAAGCAGTTGTGCTGCTGAGTCAGAACGCTGTCTGGGGAAAGAGCCCAGCCAGGGCAGAACAGAACTATCCAGGAGTAAAGCTTTCTTTTCTGTCAGAGAAAGCACCTCTTTGAGAAAAGCTTTGTTTCAACTGACTCCGGTGAGATGAGGGAGTCTAGCCCTAAGGTGTGATTGCCTCTGGTATAAATAAGCTCTGTCCTTGAGCACCCAGACAAGCAAACACAACCCACTGGGGGACTGGGCCAGGTGAAGGCCTGATGAGGCAAAACACCTGTCCTAATGGGAGTTTAGAAATGGCAAAAACCTCCCTTGTTAGATTTTCAGTCTGTACGCAAACCACACAGACCCCGAAAACAAACGGAGAAAAAGCCCCTACCTTCAGTAGCAGGGAAAGCCGCCACTGTAGTGTTGGAAACTTTCTGGGGTAGAGGGGATAAACTGAGACCAAACTGGGAACTGTCTGGGAGAAAGACTCTGAAGAAACAGGGGATAGATTCCTCCCCAGAAAATGCATGACCTGTGAAAGCTGCTAAGAGATTGAGGCAGATTGGGGGGAAGAAAGCCCCTACCTCCAAAGGCAGCTAGCAGAGGAACAGAGCAGCCTGAGATATCTGAAGCTCTGCATCTGGGGGGAAGGAACAAGCAAAATGAGAATAAAATCAGTGGGAGAAAATCTCTCTGAAGGAGCTATGGAAAAGCTGTTGTAAATGATCTTGTTTTTCACTGACTGGCTAAAACAAGCACAAGCCCCAAGGAAAGTTGCTATCAGAAATGCCAGCCTCAATGCTAGCTAATGAGACAGGTGCAGTTCTGATCCGGGGCCAGTGTCAAATGTAGGAGACACCTGTTAAAGTCAGCTGAGGAGAGACCAGAAACCTCCCAGTGTCCCATAGCTGAAAATGTAAAATGCCTGTTCAAATCTCTCGTTGCAAAAGCAAAAATTTTGTTCAAACCTCCCGGGTAAGAATTTGTAAGCAAGTCTGGTAAAAGAGAACCAGTTGACTCTCAGACCCGAAAAGACTATGGGAAATGAAGTCCATAAGCTTGCTTGCAACAAAGGACTGATATAAGAGAAATGCATTCTGGGAAATGTAGTTTTTCAGCTAAAGTTGGCGATACTGTCCAAAAACTTTTCAGCTCAGAACAAAGTTTCTTCTCAAAGCAATGCTAGAAAGCTTAATCTTACCTCTTGAGAACTCAGATCAGACAAAAAGCTACCTATCAGAGCAAATAAGCCACTTTAAAATCCTTAAAACAAGGGAAAGCAGTTTATACACAACGTTGTCTTAGATATGAAGAAACTTATGTTGAAATTAAAAATCCTTTACCTCTTGAACAAACAGCCTGCAATGAGTAATTCCTTTGCAAATATAATTAAGGGGATAAGAAACAGGCATTAAAAAAAGAAATCACTGCTTTATAGATGGGAAACAAACTTCAGAAAATCTAGCTGTCTTACAAGAGTTGCTTCACCTGAAAGTTCCTTATAAGAAATCAATGCTAAATATTACAGCTGCTAATAATATCAGGAATTAAAGCTAATGAAGTGAAACACTAAATCCTGAAAATGCTTTTTCTCAAAGTAAGCTAATGAAGGATATGTTTCATGAAAGAACATCTATGTTCTTGACTCCTTTGAATAGTAACAGTTTTGGTGAAAATATTGGAACTAACAACAATCAAGTCAAAATGTTTCAACAAATTCAAGATGCTATTCCACAAAAGAAAGCTGCCATGCTTTGTGGGCCATATTAGAGCTCAACTCCAATCTTCCTGGTTCTTTAGCTGAGGGTAATGCAAAATGGAAAGATCCCTGCTCGGGATTATGGAAGGGTCCTGATCCTGTTTTAATATGGGGTCGAGGACATGTTTGTGTTTTTTCACAAGAGGAGAATGAAGCTCGGTGGTTACCAGAGCGTCTGGGAAGGAGCGTGGAACTAAGGAAAGTCAGCTCCGATGACGTTCCTATAAAGGAACCAGAATGAAAATGGCTCAATTAGTGTTTCTGAGGTTTTGTCACTGGTTAATGCAAACAGTGAGGAAATAGAATTCGGAGCTGTGCCGCTTTTGGCTTTACTAGCTCCTTTAGAAAAATACTTTATATCACCTAATAGCTGTGCAGTATTTGGCGAAGAGCTTTACAGCAGCTAAATACGGTAATTTCACCCTCAGCGTGAAGTGAAGTTTTTCGGTAGAACAAACCAAAAGTACTGCTGTAATAGAAACGTTTGTCTGAATTGAAGTACTTAGGAGAGCTATTATGAATTTGGGTGAAGGGACAGCCTCTAGTTAAAAACTGTCTACCGCTGACAGTGCATCTCTGCCGGTCCGGAACGGCTGAGAGAAATGGCAACTTTGGAGTGTGGCTTCGTCCTGGGAAGGTTACAGTCCCCTAGCAATAACTATCACAATTCTATAACAACACTCACTAAATCCCAGTGCTTTATAGCAAAGCTGACTATAAACGCTAAACTTTAGAAATGATGTACGTACTTCCTGTCTAGTCAAAAGAATCTAATAGAGATTGTGATAATAATTAAGAGTATGAAGTAGAAAAAGATGAAAATAAGATATGTGAGTTTGTAGAAATTATTCTCTTGTTAGATCTCTGTGTTAAGAAATCTTTGGGTGTTTGCTAAGTTAAATATATGCTAATGGTAGCCCTATATAAGTTTGTAAAATAGATCTATAGAGTTCCTTTAAGAATATAAGCTTGCAAGAAATATCTAAGGTAGTCTTAAGACATGTAGTAATAAGCTTGTAAGAAGTAAAGATACTAGTTGTAAATGTAAGTTTAAATAAGAAATAAGATAAGTATATAAGAAGTAATAAGGAATATATTTGCTAAAGTAGTTCTATAGTTCCCTTAAAGAGTATAACTAAGTAGATGTTAAGGTTATATGTGAATTTGTAATGTATATGGTGAAAGAACCTGAGACACAGAAGGAAGTGTCCTAGTAGACTGCAAACTAGTCAGTCTGAGCGGTTTTCAAGAGCTCCAGAAACCGCTAAGAAGCTAAGAATGATGGACGCCAGAACCAACACAAGGCATCCGCAGCTGAGATCTGTGGAAAATCGACGCAACACAGAAAAACCTGAGCTAACATCAAAAACAGTACGATTTAGAATACTACTGTACCTAGAAAAGTCTCTGTCTGTGAGAACAAAAGTTGCAGAGACGCTTGTTTGAACTAAAATTACTAACTGCAAAAAGTTTTGGTTGTAAAACGACTCTTCATATTTGGAAGTGAAAGCCTGATACCAGAATTTACTTTTTTGAACTTTTTGAACTTAATGAGAAAACTACAAAAAGATTTTGGTTATGGATTTCTCATATTTGGAAGGCTAGTACCAGAATTTATCATTTGAATTTTGAGACTTAAGAAATAAAATGCACAATAGAGATTTCATTGCAATGGGACAATTTTGAGTTTATTTATAGTAATGACCTAGGAACTGTTTGCCGGAATTGGGTTAAAAATGGAACTGTTTAAATGAAGAAATTTATTGTTTCTACCTTGACTCAAGATGCAGTTTTGTGTATGCATATATGCTGGTGATTCATGTATTGTTCTGTGTTAAAAATGCAATTGTTTTGTGGAACTGTTTATGTAAAAATGGAATCATGTACAGAACTGGTTTTGTGTTACAAATGGAACTGTTTAGATGGAAAAGTTTGGGTTTTCTAACTAGGTTTGAGATTTTGTTTAAAAAATATAAAGAAAAGGGAGAGTTAATATTCCTTAGTCTACTTAATTTAAAAAATTGTTGTTTGAGTGGATTAATGTCATGTTTTTTTAGTAAGAAATGCAAGTGGGGTATATTAAGAGACTACTTTTTTTTTTAAGAGACTACTTTTAAAGTGTAAAGAGTTTTATTAAGAAACTGCTTTTGGATGTTTTGCTAAAAGTTTTCAAAGTGTGTTAATGGTTAGATTAAAAATATTGCTTTTCAATATGGGTTTGTAGGAATTGTATAAGTTTGGGTTCCTCTAACTATGTTTGAGATTTTGTTTAAAAAATTATAAAGAAAAGGAAGAGTTATGAGGTTGAATTATGTTTGCAGAAACCTATTGATATTAATGCACCCTGGTTTTGTGGAGTTAAGGAAATATTTAAGTTTGATGTGAATACATTGAAGTTTTTCCTATGTTCTATTAGCAAGAAAATTCAAAGTTATAAGATGGAGAAAATTGTTAACTATATATAGCACCATATATGCTAATTCAAATGGTTCTGTTAAGAGTTTGCTTTGAGTTGTAAGACTGAGAGAATTGTGACTATGTATAGCAATATTTATGTTAACCTGTTAATGGTAATGATGAAGCTAAGGGATTCTTTGTTTGTAGTGGCCTTAAGAGTTTTTGTTTTAGAAAGGGCTTGAGGCAGCTAAGACTGCTGTGGTCACCTTGGACCTAATTCAAAAGAGAAATGCCATCTTTATCATCCTCTACTCCCATATTGGGAGGTGTAACAGCTATGGAGATTGCTGTAAGCCATTAATAGTTATTTTTTTATATATTAAGAAAGGGGGACCTGTGGGAACCCGTTCTCGGGTTCCTCGTGGCTTTACCCAGCATGTCCGCATAGAGGATGATTAGGACCACGGGCCTGAGTGCAGGTGTCTGAGATGGTCTGCACTTGGCTGTGCTGGGGGGGGGAGGTCTTTTGCTCCACCCCCTTGGCGTCTCTATAAAAACCCTGGGGCAGAGACAGTCGGGGCCCATTGGAAAAGGTTCCAGGCCCTCTCGAAGCTATCCTTTATTTTCTATCTGTTTATCTCCGCAATAAATCTTTCTATCTAATATTTCCTGCTGCTCACACTCAAGAAAACTCTGGGAAGCTGTGGGGGTGGTGGGTAAAAGCCCCACACAGGAGCCAAGGACGCACCTGGTCACTGCGGGCAACTCCATAGCGTAGTTCATTCACAAAGTGCTCACAGTTCTCACTGGTCAGCTTGTAGAGAACCTCCTGCCCCACCAGCTCCTCAGCCCGCTGGATGATCTTGCTTGGAGGCAGTGGGGGGTATTCACTGTCGTGTTTGTTGTTGACCTGGTACTTGTCCCTCCCGGCCACATCGCGCAGCAGTTCTTTCTTCACTATGGCCTTGTCGGTCAAAGCAGACATGATGCTGGCTGCCCCGGCTCCTGCAAATTCACCTGTGGATCCACAAAGAATAGAGGAGTTGTTCCTGGACAGGGCCACAGGGATTGGGTGCTAGCCCACAGCTGGGCACCCAGGCTCAGCACCATCCGCAAGGGATGAGCAAGATGAAAACAGGTGAGGCTTTAGGAAAGGTTCTTGTGGTCCCTGAACCCTTATCAAGATGGAGACGAGTAAAGCGCCGTGATTTATTGGGATGTTTTAGTGGTAGCAGTGCTAGTGAGGGCGGCGGTCAGTTGAGGGATGAGACAGGCTGGTCTAACCTGGAAATTACTATGTAGTCCAGCCTGGTGTCAAACTCTCCACTGCTTCTTGCCTCTGCAGTCCATATGCTGGGATGACGGACATGCACCATCACCCCTGGCTACTGGGACGATGGACATGCATCACAATCCCTGGCTACTGTAGTGTTTCTTTAATCAGAAGAAACTGGTCTTCTATGCTGTAACCACTTCTTGATTCTGCAAACATGTGCCAGGAGCTCCCTCATCTTTCTAGGAAAAGAGCATGTAACCTATTGATTCCATCTGAGCTACAATTCCTTGACCTTGCCAGGCTGATGGCCTCAGGAAAAGAGACTGGTCTTCCAGAGTTCCACCCTTCCAGGAGAAAAAAAAAGAAGAGAGAGAGAGATCAAAACTCTCTAGTTGCTCCCCAAAAGAGGCCCAGAGGATGTGGTGGCAGCCCTGGCCAAATTATACAGGTGAGAAGAGACAATAATGGAGTGACTAGAAGAGGAGGAACTTGGGTCCTGTAGGACCAGGCTGGGGCAATGAGGGTCAGCTGACAGAGCACACAGCCAGGGTCTCCTAACCCAAGGACCCATACCATGGGCATGCACTGGGTATGATGGCTAGAAAGGAGCTATACACTGAAGAAGTAGACCCAGGAGCCCATGGAGCATCACAAGACTGGTTCCCCGCCAGGAGCAGGGCCCCCTGGGTGTAGCACCCCAGTAAGCAGGACAGGACCAGTCTTTAAATGAGACAGTGGGAGAGCATCAGGCAAAGGCAGGAAGGGAAAGGGCAGAGGCCACGTGATCCTTCTTCCACGGAGCTACAGAACAGGCTGAACTCTTCTGATACATCAAACACTTGAACCAGGCATGGTGGTACACTCCCGTAATCCCAAAACTCACAAGACAGGCAGGCAGATCTCTGTGAGTTCAAGGGCAATCTAGTCTACACAAATGATGGACCAGCCTGACTCCATCTTAAGATTAGAAGCCATCTTGTTACAAGGTCAAAATAAGTTCATTCCTGTTTTCTGTAAAACTTGGGTTTGACCATGTATTGACCCATTTTTTTTTTTAGAACCTGACATGTTCTACACCCTCCACCCTGAGAAGATAAGATGTTCTACCAAATAATTCTAAAATGTTCAGCTACGTTTCTTCATAACCAAAATTCCTCTTGAAATCTCCCAACCCTTAAAAATCCACTAGCCTTGTAGGTTTTGGGGAGCTATATAAAATACCCCACTATCTCCCTGTGTCAATGCTATTTTCTCAGACTCCACTTTAGGGAGACAGCCCTATCTGACAGAAAATAAAGCTTGCTTAATTTGACCAAAGAATTTGTGTATGATCTTTACTCTCATTCAGTGGGATTAACATGAGGAGTTCCAGACCACCTAGGATGGCATAGTGAGACCCTGACTTTTGTTTTGTCTTGAAACAGGATTCATGTAGCCCTACCTTTCCTGGAACACTCTATGTAGAACAGGCCTTGGATTCACACACAGAGATCTGTTGTTTTAACTTTGGCACAGTAACTGTGCCTTAATCTACTGCTATTTCCACAGCTACTGGCCTGCTTCTCTGGCAGGCTGTACCCCAGTGGGAATTCTGTTCCTGCAGGCACCAGCTCTAGCACTGCCACTAAAGGTAGCTTTAACTAAATCTCTATCATTCCATTTATCAAAAGACTTGAGATTCAAAGGCTGGGATGAAAACCTGCTAGCTCAGAGAGGTTGAGTAGCACCTAGCTGACCTTCTCTCCTTGCTGGCATCTCCAAAGGGCTCATCCTTCTGCTCCGCCACATAAGCCACACCACTCCAAATCCTTCCCAACTCCTCCCAGGTGCCCTCTGATGCTCTAGGATTATTTTCTATCAACTAGTTGCTAACTCGGCCTCCTGACCGAGTTAGTTAATTTTATTTAGTTAACACAAATACAAACTCAGGGTTCAGTGTGATGAATATTCCCCAGCAGAGATCTACCTGCCTCTGCCTCCTGAGGGCTGGTATTAGAGGAGTGCACCACTGTGTCCACTCGGCCATGAGACCCTGCCTTTAAAAAAAATGAAACATTGAAAACAGCTATGTATGACTGTCTGCAACAAACCTGACGGATCCTGTCAACAGTCACTCATGGATTAGGGAAGGACTCACAGGTCTCTACCCTCCCTGCTGAACTATTGGCTATTGGTAGATCTAGGGGCAGGGCAGTCATTGTCTTCTGTTGTGTACCTACTGGTGAACCCACCAGGCTCCATCAGGGAGTTTCAAACCCAGCATCACACAGAGGACCCTGGTTAAACCAATGGGTCTCAAGAAAAAAAAAAAAAAAGACATAAATGTGGGAAAGGGATTTGTAGGGGGAAGTGACAAGGGTGGGACTAGAGAGGGCAGGATGACAGCAGTCAGGATGCACTTTATACATGACGAAACTGTCCAAGAACAAATTCAATAAAAAAAAATTATAAAGAAAATTAAGCAGAGTCATGCCTGGATGCACACCTCAGCCTCTCTACAAAGACCCCCTGAGTAAGTGTTACAGCTCTGAAAGGGAAAGGCTTCCCCAGTGAGAGTGTTACAGCTCTGAGGGAAAAAGTATCCTGGCAGTTGGGAGCCAAGGAATACCACAAAATCACAATGCACAACAAACCTCACACAAGAGATTTATTGAGAAGGAAAAAATCCAGGAGGGTGTCTGCCTCTTCTCCTGCAAGAAGCAGCAGAAAACTTAACAGAAGACAGGGTTTCTTGGGGGATGGAGCTTTCCAGGGTGGAACTTTCCAGGGTGGGGATTGGTGGGGATTGGACCTTTTACTCTGTAGGGCAGAGCTTGGCAGCCTGAGCCTTTGCAGCCCTTAGAGTGTTCTGTGGACAGAGCCTGGCAGTTGGAGGTCCTCAGAGGCAGGGTCTGGCTATTCACAGGCCTTGAGGGGCTTACACCCTGGGGCCTAAGGAATAAAGCTCAGAAACCATCCTGGCACATCGGACTGCCTTCACATAAACTTAGAGACAAATGGCTAAGCAAGGAGAACCCAGGGGCTACCTGTTGCCCATAGCTCCACATAGCTTTTCCCAGTCCCTAGGTCCAGCACAATGAAAGCCCGGTGTTCTTACTTGGGGGAGCCAGGTGGATCACATATCCATCACCAACATAGATAGCCCAGTGTCTGTACAGAGGACGGAAAATCTCAATCAGGTCTCCAGGCTTTGGTTCTGGCTGCAAAACCAAGAACAGGACTATTAGCAACGGCGTGAACCCTTGAGACCAGGGCAGGCTGGGCTGAGAAGGTGTAGCCCCTTAGTCCCACCAGTCAGCTCCAGTAGGTAGGCTCATGTGGATGCAGGCCCTGCAGGTCTGATGCTTACCTCACAAGGCCATGATCCAGGCCTGCAAGAAAGATGCCATCCCCCACCCCCAATCCCATATGCCATGATTAAAGACTGCAAAATGGGGGCTGGAAAGATGTCTCAGCAGTTATGAGTGCTTACTGCTCTTGCAGAGGACCTGGGTTAGGTTCCGAGCACCTACATGGTGGCTCACAACCACCTGCAACTCCAGTTGCCTGGGGATCCTATGCCCTCTTCTGACTTCCACAGGTACTGCATGAAGGTGGTACACATGCATACATGCATGTAAAACACTAATGCACATGAAATAAAATAGAAATAAAAAAGAAACCTATAAAATGAACAAAACTGTAAACCTGGTCGAAAGTATATGACTCAAGAAGGCCATAGGCTCTAGCAGGGGAATTACTGCTGTTGTTTTGATAAATGGACACACTGTCAAACTTCCTTCCAAATACTTGTGTTTATACACATAGATAGAAGCTGCTTCTGCTTGTATCATAACTTGACAAAATGCTAAGAGTAAGCAGCTATTGAGTGCTCAGCCCTAACAGGACATCTATGTCACCACCAACCCACCCACCCTAGGTTCAGGGAATGTGGCAGAAGATGGAGAAAAGTGCTGTTGTTTTCTGGACATGACATGGCCATAGCACTCAGGATCACTGTAGCTGTGGTCACTTCACAAGAGCAAGGGGACAAGACCAGTCAGCATTCCAGCAGGCAACACTAATTGATTTAGTGGGTTACCAGAGACAGAGAAGAGAGACAGAGAGAAAGAACATGAAGGTGAGAAGGAGTCATGTTGGGGGAATGTCCAGGGGAAGTTGGAGGCAGATATGATCAAGATACATTGTATACATGCATGCAATTGTTAAAGAACAAATAAGACATTCCTTAAAAACTGCAAACCTAAGAAGGTCTCTTCATTAGCTTTGCCTTTTTAGTGCTCTTGCTACAAATATTACTGAGCTCCTTCCTGCTCAAGGTGCTGAGGCAGGATTATCAAGAATTCCAGGCTAGGGTAAAGAAACGGCTCAGCAGTTAAGAACACTGACTGCTCTTGCAGAGAATCCAGATTCAATTCCCAGCACCCACAAGGTGGCTCACAACTATCTAAAAACTCCAGTCCAGGGAGATCTAATGCCCTTTTCTGCCCTCCCTCAGGCACTAGGCACACATATGGTACACAACATGCATGCAGCCAAAATACCCATACGCAAAAAATAAGTAAATAATTTATAAATGACTTCTATGCTAGCCTGGGCCACGTAATTAAACCCTGTCTCAAACTTCCTTCTTCACGCCCCTCCCCACTCCCCTCAAAAAAACTTATTACAATGACAAAAAAGCATTTAAAATGTAACAGTCCAGCCTGCAAAATATTTAGTTATTTACAAAATAGTAAGTAGAAGGTCATACCCCCAAGTTATGCACTGTGCAATTTTCTTTATATGACATTCCAAAGTAGGCATAAATATAGGACAAAAAAACTGATCAGCAATCTGAGGGGCTGGGGTGAGGAGAGGCACCACAAGAAAGGAATATGGGGGATATTAGGGTCCTTAAACTGTGCTGTTCTGCAGTTTTTCTGACTGTTTTAGTTTCCTCCTTGTATACAATGTAATCCCATTCCCTACCCCCACTCTCCTCTCTTGTCCCCTCCTCTTTCCAGATGACCCTCTTTATTGCCCCAGCTAGTCATTTCCTATTTTCTCTCTCTCTCTCTCTATATATATATATATATATATATATATATATATATATAATTTATTTATTTTTTATGTATACAAGTGCTATGTCTGCATGTATGCCCGCAGACCAGAAGAGAACACCAGACTGTGAGCTGCCATGTGGGTGCTGGTAATTAAACTCAGAACCTCTGGAAGAACAGCCAGCGTTCTTAACCACTGAGCCATCTCTCCAGCCCTGTCATTTCCTATTTTCATGTCTTCATTTTGTGCAGGTCTCATGCATGGGCTCACAGCTGCTGTATGTTCATGACATGCATGACTCGGTGGTCATGTCATATTCAGAAGACATTGCTCCTAAGCACTCTTCACCATCCTCTGGCTTTTACAGTCTTTCCGTCCCTTCTTCCACTATAGTCTCTGGTCCTTGGAGTGAGTGATGTATCTCATTAGGACTGAGCACTCAACAGCCCCTTATCCTCAGCACTTAGCCCAGTTAAAAAATCTCTTCTTTGACTTGTCACCCAGTGACTTAAGGCTGTGAGTGTATCTGTTCTGTACCTCGATTAGGGCAATGGTTCACTTGTATGTGTTTATCAAAATGGAACTACATACTTTAAAAGGTAAATTATATATTAAATTCGGGGTTTGGTTTGGTTTGGTTTTTGAGGCAGGGTCTCACTTAGTCCAGGCTGGCCTGGAACTTGCTATGTAGCTGAGGACAACCTGTTCTGGTTTCCTACACCCACCTCCCAAGCGTTAGAATTTCCGGTGTGCCTCACCACACCCTGCCCTCTTTATGCTTTTAGCTGAAGTTATTTCTTTCTCATATTATTACCTGGTTAAATTACACATTAATTTTTAAAAATAAAAATTCGCTGAGTGTAGTGCTACACACCTTTTTTTAAAATTTATTTATTATTCTTTTATGTACATTGGTGTTTTGCCTGCATGTTTGTCTGTGTGAGGGTGTCAGATGTCTGTGTGATGGTGTCAGATCTTGGAGTTAAAGACAGTTGTGAGCTGCCATGTGGGTGCTGGGAATTGAACCCCAGGCCTCTGGAAGAATAGTCAGTGCTCTTAACTGCTGAGCCATCTCTTCAGCCCAAGTATTTTACGTTTTTTTAAGATTTAGTTTTTTGACAGCCAGTGGAGGCAACACACCTTTAATCCCAGCACTCAGGAGGCAGAGGCAGGCGGATCTCTGTGAGTTCCAGGCCAGCCTGGTCTAGATATTGAGCTCCAGGCCCGCCAGGACTACATAATGAGACTCTGTTCCAAAGGCAAAACAAAACAAAAGAAGTAATAATGAAGACCTAGAGAGATAGCTCAGTGGTTAAGACTGGTTAAGGTTACTGCTCTTGCCGATAACCCAGTTCCAGTTCCCAGCACCCACATCAGGCAGCTCACAGTTGCCTGTAACTCCAGCTCCAAGATCTGACACTGTGTTCTGGACTCTACCGGCCCTGATCTGCAAGTTCACATGGTTTTGTATACTTTGTAATTAACTGTTCTCTCTCTGCAACAGCACGGTTGAGGAGTTGCAACGGAGAATGTGTAGCCTGCTAACCCTAAGGTGCTGGGGCTGGGAGACAGCTCAGTAAGTCAAGTGCTTGTTTTGCTCGATATCCATTTGAGCCCTAGAACTCACACAAAAAAGTCAGACATGGTGATGTGTGCTTACAATCCCAGCACTGGGGAGGAGACATGGAGACAGGTGAATCTCTTGGGTTTGCTGTCCAAGCAATCAAGCCTACTTGGCAGCCCACTCCAGGCCAATGAGAAATGCTGTCTTAAAATAAAAAAGACACAGCCGGGCAGTGGTGGCACACGCCTTTAATCCTAGCACTCGGGAGGCAGAGGCAGGTGGATCTCTGTGAGTTCGAGGCCAGCCTGGGCTACAGAGTGAGTTCCAGGAAAGGTGCAAAGCTATACAGAGAAACCCTGTCTCAAAAAAACAAAAAAACAACAAAAAACAAAAAAGACACAGGATGTCTTAGTTAGGTTTTTTGGTTTTTTTTTTTTTTTATTGCTATGAAGAGACACCATGACCACAGCAACTCTTACAAAGAAAACATTTAATTGAGGTGGCGGCTTACAGTTTCAGAGGTTCGGTCCGTTATCATCATGACAGGGGCCATGGCGGTGTGCAGGCAGATGTGGTACTGGTTACATCTTGACCAGAAAGCAGCAGGAAGTTGACTGTCACACTGAGTGAAGCTTGAGAAAAGACCTCAAAGCCCATCCCCACAAAGACACACTTCCTCCAACAAGACTACACCTACTCCAACAAGGCCACAGCTCCTAATAGTGCCACTCCCTTTGGGGGCCATTTTCTTTCAACCCACCATACTGAAGGAACAATATCCACAGTTATTGTTGTGGAGTTCAATGGAGTGGGGTTTTTTTGGTTTTTGGGGGTTTTTTTGGGGGGGGGTTGTTTGGGGAGTTGAAGTCAAGGTCTCTGGAAGAGCAACCAGTGCTCTTTACTGCTGAGCCATCTCTCCAGCTCCCACAAATAACTTTTCTTATTTTTTGTCTAAAGGGGTTGAAAAAGTGGTTCAGCAATTAAGAGTGCATACTGCTCTTGCAGGTCACCCAAGTTTGGTCCCAGGTATATATATCAGGCAGCTCACAGTCACCTATAACACCTGTAACCAGGCCTCCTCAGGCATCTGCACTCACATCACACAGACACACAGACACACAGACACACACACTTTAAAATAAGTCTTTTAAAACAATAACCAAAATGCTTGTTATCTAGCCTTTTACAGAAAAAAAAAATTGCTAATCTGATGGACCAGCCTGACTCTATTTTAAAGTTAAAAGCCATTTTGTTATAAGGTCAAAATAAGTTCATTTCTGTTCGCTATAAAATTCAAGTTGACTGTGTTTTTAACCTGTTTCTGGAGTTTGACATGTTCCTACCTATAGAGTTTGACTCATACTTCAGACACACTCTATCCTGATAAGATGTTCTGGCTGGGCAGTGGTTACACATGTCTTTCATCCCAGCACTTGGGAGGCAGAGGCAAGAGGATCTCTGTGAGTTCGAGGTCAGCCTGATCTACAGAGTGAGTTCCAGGACAGACAAGGCCACACAAAGAAAGCCTCTCTCAAAAAATCAAAAATAAAAAAAGTTCTACCCAAACTGATAGGTCAAATAATTTAATCTGACTGCTTCTGTAAAATTTGTTTACCAAATCCTTACGTCCTTTGAAATTCCCCAGTTTACACTTTTTCTCTGCAAAAGAGGCCTGAAAAGTTAACCCACACTACTCTCTCAAATCCCGCTTTGGAAAGTCAGTCCTATGCATAGTAAATAAAGCTTGCTTTATTGACTTTAATTTGGGTGGTGGTTTTTATTCTTGCTCAGTGGGGCCAACATTCTTGGAGGCCCCATTGAGATTAGACCCCAACCCAATCTCAGGGACCCTCCCTCTGGTCCTCTGGGACTGCTCCCCTTGCAGTGCGCACCTGGTAAAGTTCCAAGGCCCAGAACACACTCTTGGTTCCAGAGACTACTGAAGTGAGGGACCAAGACAAAAAGAAATCAGCAAACACTTGTGTAAGAAGGCTTCCTCCATCAGTAAGTCATACTAAGGCATCTGCTTCTGTGACATCTGGGACTGGTTCTGGTGGGCTACCATCTAGGGACAGTGACGTACCTGATGAGGTACACGAATTCCTGTCCAGGGCACAAGTGGGAGGTCACTCAGTGAGTCCCACCAGATTCTACTGGAGGGCCTGAGGCTGGCGGCTCACAAACCTAGTCTGTCTACAGAAGCTGATGTAAACTGGACTCAGAAGACTCGCAGGAGGCATACCCACTATATATACGTCTGTAGATCTGGAGGACCCAGAAATCCTCAAGGTAATTAACCTGGCCTTTGTAATTCAGTCAGCTCCAGGTGTACATAAGAAAATCCAAAAGATGGATGAGTCTGCAGGAAAGAATCGGTCAGAATTGTTAAAAATAGCCCAGAAAGTGCTGGACAATAGAGACAGCAAGAAAGATTTTCTAACAAAAATAAATCAGGCCACTGTGGCAGCACTACATGCTCCTCATACTTTCAGCCCTGACCAAGCTACCTACAGGAAAAAGAAAAAGGCCCACGAAAGGACCAATGTGCTGCAAGGAATTGGGACAGTGGAAAAGTGAATGACCCCAGTGGAAGTGGGTAGGCCTTGCCCGGCCACAGATAAGCATTCCTCAGTCAAAACCAGTCCTGACTCTGGAAGGTTGGGGGTTGGGGGCGTGGGGTAAACTTTCTCAGTTGGGGGCCAACCTGTAACCTTCCTGGTAGACATGGGAGCATCACATTCTGCATTAACCAAGCCCCTGGGACCCCTGGATAAAAGAACAATGGAAGTACAGGGGCTATGGGGGAAACTAAAAAACATAATTGGACTGCAAAACAGACTTTGGTTTTTATTTTCACTCAGTGGGATCAACAAACCTCTGCTATAAAAGGACCCAGGAACCCAAGTGAATGCTGTTGCTTTCTGCATAGGGAAAATGGATTGCATTAGCAGAAAGTCCTTTCAGGTGCAGGAACAAGGCTGCCTTTTCCAGAATGGGGCTCAGGAACCCCCTAGCTATCACAACACCCTACACAGCACAGGCAGGGACAGTGACAAAGCTGGGACTATGTGCCCACAGAATTTCAGAACAAAGCACTTTTATTCCCCACAAAAAAGAGAGCTGCAGAGGACTGCAGAGCAGCCGTTTTCCTTAGCAAGCAAGTCGAGGAATTTCTGGACTCGAAATTCATTTTGAAAAACAACCCCAACTACCTCCTAAGGACCAGATTAAACATATCCTACATATACATGTACATCAGATCATTGACGAGAACAATATGGATTTACATGGGCAAGCA
>CABHPQ010137239.1:18316-46656 GCA_902168405.1 Peromyscus aztecus | reverse complement strand
TTGTGCTTTCAATGACTTTTGCAGTAGTCTGGAATGATGCCCTGCTTGCATCCTCTTGTGATGGGAGGATGCCTGACATTACCCTGTCTCCTGCTCACCCCCATCTGCTTCTCTCAAGTCCCCTTCTCTCTGTCCAAGCCACTGTGCACAGCTGATCTCCCCAGGCATTTACTTTCCCTGGCCTTTTACTTGAAATGTTCTTCCCATTTTGCAAGTTTACTCCAAGCTGCCTCTGAGAATGCATTGACAAATGCTTTTCCTTTTCCTTTTTAGGATGCTTCAATGCCCAATTAGAATGATGTCACCTACACAGTTCTTTGAGCTTTTGTTGTTAAGCTGCTTTTGTATCTTAATCTATTTTGCATTATAGTAACCAGCTTCCACTTCTATCAGGAAGTCAGATCATGGCTCAGCCATTTGACTAGCTGTAAGACCTTGGGTAAGCGCCTTAGCAAATCTTCCTTCCTTTGTAAGAGGAAGAAGAATAACATTAGCATTCAAGCAAATATTTCATTCCTTTTTTTTTTTTAAATGCATTGCTGGCTGATAAGTTTGTATCAAATCAACAGGTGACATTTCTTGGCTTAAATATTTAATTGCATGCCCATTCAATCTCACTGTTGTATTTTTGTGTGGTTTGAAAGATCCCACAAGCAAAAAGCTTCAAGTTATATACGTGATACTTTCTTCCTCCAAACCTATATGTTTCATCTCAAATTAAGTCCACCGTCATGTCATGAACTTACTTACTGCATATGATTGACAAGTAGAAGCAGCACTCCAGTAAGTGTATTTGTCTTAGGGGAATGCCAAGACTCTGCTGCCATGTGGGAGAAGCTATGCCCTTCCTTTGCCTTAGGGGCAGAAGCAATGTGAGAGGTCTCCAGGATGCAGAGGCTTCTTGGCATTGTGTTAAGGTCAACTTATTATTGAGTCACAGAGAACCGCTCTCCACATGGATTCCACCATTTTCTGATTCTGTGAACCTAGGGGAGGTGATCAACTTCTTGACATTATTTTCCCCATCCATAAAACAGGAAAAGAAAAAAATATTGGTAAGGTGCCAACTCTGAAATAAGCATCTAATAATGGCAGCTCTTACCATTAGAGCAAGCTGCAGCTCAAACCACTGTTTCTAATACTGTACAGAACCCACTGAACAGTGGTGTTCTTTGTGCAAAAGTAAGGAGAAAAAGAAAATAAAGAAAACAGAGAGCTTCAGTTTGGTCTTGGAGGAAAAGAGGACTTTTCTGAGCCTATTAGCTTTTTCTACAGAATGGCTGCAAAGCAAGGCACACATAAGTGGGCCTTTGGCAAGCTGTAGGAATGGTATCTGTGCCTAAGGGTCCAGAAGAGCAATTTCATTTCACGTATAACCATAGAGCATTAAAGTATTGCAATATACAGGGCTGAAGAGATGGGTCAGTTGGTAAAGAGCTTGCTTCACAGGCATGAGGACCTGAGTTTGATCCCCAGAGCCCATGCAGGAAGCTGAGTATGGTGGTGCACACCTGTAATCCAAGCAATAGTGAGATGAACAGATCCCTAGGGTGCTGGTCAGCACCCCTAGCTGAATTGTTGAAATTCAGGCCAATTACCACCTAAGGGATCCAAATGTTGTCTTTTGCCCCCCAAATGCACATGTTCATGTGTGCACTTGCCCATCCACAAACATAAATTATAATAACACATAGAACATACTAATATAGATATTATTACATTTAAATATACAAATAACTATAATTTCATTGTTTCTATGGATTCTTTGGGTTGCATAAGAGTTCTTCCTTTGAAGAAACAAGCAAACAAACAAAGACAACAATTGTCAAATTAGAATTTTCAAGGTGTTGTAAAAATCCAGAATGACAAAGTTCAGGACTGGAAATTCCACCTTAGTATGAATGAGGGTTGTCATGGGATGGCAGTCCACTTGGGTGCAGACTCTTCACTTTCCTTTTCAAGTGCAGGACAGGTATTTCCTTAAATGAGAAGTTAGAGGAGCAGAGACTCGGTTCAAAGATAGTGACTCATAGCCTCATGTGGCTGGGTTATGGTTACATCATAACCTCATGTAGCAGTGGTTCTCAGGCAGTCCTGATTCATGCCTGAGCTTGGAAATAGACACTGAGACAGATACATCTGCTTATTTACATGTCACTGTGGCTGCTTTTGTATTACAACATCAAAGGTGAGCAGCTATAATAAACACACCATGACCTGTAAAAACCTGCACGTTTGTAACCTAGCCTTTAACAGAAGGCCCTGGTCATAGAATGCCATTACTAGCAAGGGACTTCTTATGGAATGTGACTTGGACTAGGGGTTAGTTATGGCCAACACTCAGTTTTTGTTAGCTCATGTCTCTCAATTGCCCCAATCTGGCTCTCTCCTCTCTAGAACTTACTGTATCCAAGCACCAGACTTTGGTTAGTGCTCTCTTGGGAAGTTTGGGGTGTTTTGAGGTTGAAGAGAAGAGATAGATAGTCTAAGAAACATGGAGCCAGTGAAGGTGGTGTGGCCAGAGGTGACCAACAGGGGACACTGCTGGAATAGCAAGAGAGAGGGAGCTGGCTGCAAGAAGTCATTTAATGCTGGAACAGTTAGGTTTATATAGCATGTGTAAATGGGGATAATTTGGGCAAATGATGTATTTCACTTTGGGATATTTCAAACAAAGCTGAAAGAGGTAAAAAAAAAAAAAAAAAAAAAAAAAGCTACCTATGTATCCAAGGATGGGATGAACCTGTGTGTCTGAGGATGGGATGGGCCTGTGTATCTGAGGATGGAGTGGACCTGTGTATCCCAGGATGGGATGGATCTGTGTCTCTCAGGATGGGATGGACCTGTGTATCCGAGGATAGGGTGGGCCTGTGTCTCCCAAGATGGGGAGGATCCAGATGCTATTCTGTTTGCTTTTCTCTTTCTTTGAACTCATCTTGCTTTTATAATAAGACAAAAATGTAGAAATAATTTCCAGATAAGCACAGGCAGATGTCAGATATCTGGAGTGGTGGTCTTTCTGCAAAACAAATAGGCAACAAGTTCCACATCATATGGCAGATCAAAGGCTTCCTGTTTCTTGGGCAAGCATTCAGATGCCTGACCCTCATGAGCTCATGGATGCTATTCACAGGAGATGCCTCGAGCAATCTCATCTTTTACGAGTTACTGACTCACAAAACTTAGAGTTAATCAGGTCCACCCTTCTCATCTTGTAGCTAAAGGGAATGATTACTAGAGACATTAAATTATTTATGGGAGGCCATACAGCTGATTAGTGGTAAAGTTAGGATAAGAATCCATAGTCTATAACTTAAGGTCTAGTGTTTTTTCCTCCTTATTCCAAAGTTGCCACAGGAAGCTTTGAATTTAGATCTAGAAGGAAATTAGCTCTAATCCTGTAAAATGTAAACACAAAATTAGTAAAATAACCTGGGATCACTCACTGGGTAGCTGAAATCACAAGCTGAGAATTTAGATGTCACTGTTTTATGTCACCCTTTGATCTTGAACTGGGAAGTGTGTGTTGTGTGTTGCATACCCACTCATGGAGTCTTCTTGCAGCTTTCTATTGTTCCAAAGGAAGCACTCATAGACTGCAGTCATATCTGACACAGGTGAAAGCTGGTGGCTCCAAGCTTCTGGGTTTGTCATGCTCAGAGCACCCTGTGAAGCCAGTCCTTTCTATCAGGGTATGTAGAGCATGAACCAGCCCATAAACTGAAGATCACCCCACAGGCTCACCCTCAGGCACTTAGCTTTTCCTTTCAATCCTGTCTATTAGATATCAAACAAGAAAGTCTTGCTCCAATCTGATATTTGTTTACATAGTTGCCCCTAAGGTGCCTGGTGTAGTGGAAAATGTGACCCACGAGAGGCGCCATGAGACTTAGGCAAAGGGTGGAACAGTGGACTGACCTGGAAGAAAGGAAAGAGAACAAATGTCTGCAGACACCTATTGTGTGCCAAGTACAAGTACTGGACCCTGTTCCATGCAACAAAATGTCAATCAAAATGCACTTAGTAGTTGCTGTGTTCTATTGGGTTGTTTGTGTCTTGGTTCTTTAGAGCCCAAGATCAACTGGAATGACATGAACCTCAGGAGGAGTTTGTCAGAAATGATGCAGAGAAGAAACTGTGCAGCTTCTAAGTGGTCTAATGCAGGAGACCCTTCTTTACGTGGCATAGACAAGAGGTAAAGAGTTGCATACTGGAGGGAATGTGCCAGTGCACTTGGCAAGAAGTAGCATTACCTCTTTCCCCTGGTGCAGCATTTAGCTGATTCATTTGGAGCAGCCATAATGCCATTATCTCATGAGTGGAATCAATGTCTGCATGAGAGAATTTCATAGTGCTTTTTTGTTGTCTGCAGGGCATCAGCTGTTCTTAAAAAAAAATTACTGAATAGGTAACAGCCTGATGCATTTCCTGGGAAGAAATGGACATCCATTGAGGGACAATGACTTTGATCCATGTGTGCATTTTTTGAAGTATTGGTGGGAACCCAGTAAGACCTCTAATTTATTATTTCACTGAATCTATTGTAGCCACACTGATATTTTCTCCAATAAATACACCCTCTCTTACCTCTGAGTCTGAAACATGTTTCCTCTACATCAGGAGTTCTCAATCTGTGGGTCACAACCCCTTTGTGGAGGTCACAAATCAGATATTTACATTAAAGTTCATAACAGTAGCATAATTACAATTTTGAAGTATCAATGAAATAATTTTATGGTTGGGGGTCACCACAACTTGAGTAGCTGTATTAAAGGGTTGCAGCATTAGGAAGGTTGAGAAACACTGCCCTACATGAAACATTTCCCCTGCCCATTTCTGTAGCCCTCTGTCCTAGGAGCAAGGCCTTTCTAGCCTCATTTGGATGATGTAAAACATTTGGAGTAGGAGCAAGGAAGCTATGGTTTATAGGCCAGTCCGATTTGCCTTCTGGTTTGTAAATACTCAGTAGCCATACTCACTTATTGACACCTGTCTGAGACTGCTCTTGGGCCAGTGAACTGAGTGTTTGCAGTGAAGACAATTCCAGGTAACCAAACCATGTTCTAGTTTTGAGTCTAAGAAGACACATCAGTAAACAGCTATTTTAAATGCCTCTTCTAATTTTGGCTTTTCAGCCCCTTCTTCTAATGGCAGGTATTCTTCCCATGAATCTTGAAACCCCAGGTTTCTATGCATTGTACATTATAAATGGCTGAAGCATAAACTTTTTAATGTTTAGGAGAAAAATAATTGTGTCTTAGGCCAAATGTCATTAAGCTGTCTCTACTTTTGAGATTCAGTCCTCTCATTTTCTACCTAAGTACGTTGCACCAACTTCCAAAACAGATTAATTTTCCTCATCCATCCCTTGTAGCTGTGACAATACTTCCTTATTGGAGATTGTGCCTATAAAACCTTGTATGTGAGCCATTTATTTGGGACTCCCTGGTGGCATCTCTTATAATAACATACACTATCATTTAGTATATGTTACTTTCATTTTTCCCAATTAGATGCTAACCCCCGAGCGTGAGGTCATTAAGTGCAAAGCTTGGGTTACAAATGTTATAAAATGTGACTCTCCTCTTTTCAAACTAGGTTGTACAAGTGAGCCGTATGTCAGCCTGAACAGCCACATGTCACTGGTGCTTACAGAGAACCTGCAGAACCCTTTAGAACGACCTGAGTTTATGTCTAGGAATCCCCTAGGGCTCTCTCATTTGTGTTCTTTACTTGAACAGTTAGCTATGACCACTGTGCTGTGTGTAACGGTTCTTGCCCTCCTGCTGAGGAGACCTGTGCTGTTGGTACTGCTCCTGGAGTTGGATGAACTGTGTCTTGGTACACTCACATTAAGTGTGTTATTTTCATATTGTGAAGGTCATGTTGTTACTTGTGACCTTGTGGAGTTTGAGTCACAGTGTGACTCTGACCACATGATGAAGGTGAACAAATTATTGTGCCTATGTTGTACGTTTTCATCTGGTCCCCAGATCACCTCACCAGAACTCCTGAAATTTATGCTCTTTCCACTGGCCTAAACCAGGCTCTCCTGGTTGAGTACCAGAAGACTACTGCCATATTGTGAGAAAATCCAATGGTTATCAGGAGGGAATGCAGTGCCAGTGAGTACCCAGTCTAGCTGTATTGGTCCAGGCACCAGGCATGCAAAGGAAGCAGTCCTTGGATGCAGCGGTTACAGCAGATGCCACAGCGAGAAGTATTAAAGCTTTTGATCTACATCCTTAGTTGAACCATTCCAGCCATCTGCAGCCATTCAGTGATGCCGGGGGTGGTTTGAGCCCACATCAGTCAGGACAGGGCCCTGGCCTTGAAAGATCCCCTTCTTGAGAGCTTGCTGCCTGCTGACAACCATTTACCAATCATAGCTGAAGATACTCTGATTCTTAGAAAAACCACAGAGGTGGGCACCCACAATGCTTACCCTATACTTCCCCCTGCCCTCTGCAAAGTCTTTATGTTTTTTAAATCCCAAGCAAGAGACTAACAATGGCAGCTCCTCCTTGGGACCACTCTGGGCAGGCAGAAGCCATGGAACCTTTGTCCTGATGCCGTGGGTCCCCTTCCCCTGCCTTAGGTCCTCTGGTTTTACTCTCCAAGCACTAGGATTGCAGCCATGCACCAACCACCGTACCCAGGCCGGTCATTAGCATTAACTTACTTCTCCTTTAGTATCAGATGTAGTTTCTGCTTTTATTGTTTCAAACTTAAATCACAGAACTGACGATGTGAGGAAGTTGGCTTCCAATCTTTGTAAATGCCTCCACCTTCCAATTTTTCCAAGTGACAAAACTTGTCATAAAACATGAGCACACACGCTTCTCTCCTGTGGGTGCCAACCATACTTCAACACATCATCACAAATTCTATGCTGGTGTTAACAGTCCTTTTCTTCCCAATGTGACTGAACCAATCCGCCTCTTCTGCAGTTACTATGCAGCGATACATGGCATGATTTACTCAAAAGGAACCTGGAGCAAGCAGAAAGTTACAACCTTCATGATTTTTTCTGTGGGTGCCTTGATTTTTGATTAACAAACTTTCTCCATCTCAGGTAATATTGAATCTTGACACAAACAGGTTTTATCCCAGAGAAATTTGGGGAATTTATCTTAGCTCTTTGAGAGTTTCCCAGGAATAAACCTGTGAATTAAAATAAACCTGGTTATCCAAAGTCGAGTGTGAAAGAGATGCCATCACATGACGGTGAGAACTGGGTCATTAGATGTGGGGCGCTCTATTCTTACCTATTGTACAGTCAGAGGCAACATAATCAACCTTCCAGTTATGCTCCTCCAAGACAGGGTGACAACTGCATGCCCCTTGTGATGCCAAGTTATTTAAGTACAAAATGCCAGACCCTAAAAGAAAGATCTATGGTATCAGTCTCCATTGTTGTTCACAGATTTTCTAGTGGGCTTTAGATAGCATGTTTCTTAATTTGTGTGAATTTTATTTTAGATTTCACTTTTGACTTATTCATATGTAATGTACCTTCAGAATGTGCCTAGGTCCTAAGAAGATTGCTCAATGAATTTTCCCAAAAAGATACTCAGCCATAAATATAATCAGTGCCAGAGGGAGAGTATCATCCATACCCCAGAAGGTCCAGCTCATGTGTCGTTTTAGACCCACTTTGCTAGGTCAACCACTCTTGTAACATCATATTTTTAAACTTTATATAAATAAAAAATTTCAGTATACTTTTTTAATGAGAGTTTCATATTACCCAGGATGGCCTTGTGTTTGTAATGTAACAAGAGGGTAGTCTCAAACTTCTGCCTTCTGTTCCTCCTTCTTCCATGCATATCCCCTGTGCATGCTGGGATTACAGGTACACACCATCTTTGAATTGAGGATATCTTGAATGCTAGGCCGATGTCTTGGTCTTTTATGTCTGGCTTTGCTCAGCATGTATTTAATGACTCAACCATGTTGTTACGTGTCTAATATCCCGCAGTGTGGCTACATTGTTTTAGTTTATCTCTCTATTGCATAGAGAAAGTTGAGTAGTTTCTAATTTTAAAGTAGTGTGGATCACGCCTCATGCATTCTAGTATGCTTTTCTGGGTAGAGGTTTGAACACACTGCTGTTGGCAGTGGAATGGCAGAGTGCACAGTATATGCATGTGTTTGGGTCAGACAATGCTAAATGATTTTGCACAGCAGGGATCCCACTGGACATTGCCACCAGCTGCCATGAGAACTGCAGCAGCACCCACTTCCTGCCACCCTGCCTCTCCCTTTCAGGCTCTTTGGTGCATTGCATTGGTTTTGCTTATCAAATCAGTCTGACAGAGAGCAATGGAAAGAAAAATACACTTTGAGCCTATAACTCTTGAATTTACATCCCCCGCCCCAGACATGTGACACAGCTAGTCTACTTCACTAAGCTGTTTCCTTGTGTTTAAAATGAGGTTAATAATGTCCCTGGGGATTCAAAGCCCTTGTTTCCAGGAATGCTGTGTGGGCATCTGCGAACTCCTACTCCATCCTGTCTTCAAATCCACTTTCCTCTGTATGCTGAGACTTACTCATCTGCTGGGGCTGCACACCAATAACAAATTGTAATCATTAGGTCAAGGTAGTAATTTCTGGGGTTGGAAAGTTGTGGCTTAATGGGTCCTGCTGTTTTCATAATGGGGCTTTTGAATATGAGATCACAACGCAGATAGCACAGGGTTTGCTACCCTCCTGTTTACTAAGTGAAGAAATAAAAACAAAGCCCTGGAATTGTTTGAAGCTGTACAGGTTTTTGTCCACCTAACTCTCTCATTTGCTGGCCAAATACAATTTAGATATGAGAAAACAAAATTTCACTCATGAGGAAGAGACTGTTCAAGAAATCTGTCAATAGTGGAACTCGGAAAGCCCATCTGGTCACAGAAGATCCTCTGTCAGCTCTGTCACTGGCCTCAGGTCAGCCATTGCTCCAGGTCCAACATGACTTCAGATAATGGGATAAAATGATTCTGCTTTAGTTCAGAGACATATGGTTGCCTCTTTCCCTTGGAGATTCAAAGTGTTCACTATCTGATCTAGATACCAGGTAAACCTGCTTCTTATCACATGTACACCACAGTCTCCCAAGACAACGATGACTGAATAACTAGAATCTCACCATCAAACATCTTTCATCAACTATAAAACTCAAGGACCTGAAATCTTTGCAGAGAGAAATTACTTGTTTCCAAGAGCCCAAGAAACAGATGTATCTGGGATGTGGAGATGATTCCAGGAGTAAAGTACTTACTGTGTAGAAATCATGAGGAGCTGAGTTCAGACTCCTAGAACTTGTGCAAGGTCTGGTATAGCAGTGTTAGTCTTTATTCCAGCTTTTTTTTTTAACAGAGATGGGAGGCAGAGAGAGTAGTCGCTGGAAGTTCAGGGTACACCTAGTCTGGAATATGCAGGAGAGGACAATAACAGTTTCTGTCTCAAACAAGGGAAGGTGAGTATAGACACTTGAGGTTGTTCTTCTTACATCCACATGCTCCCACAACTCACGTACATGCAAATATATATACATACAAGTCATATACATAAACATGTATATACAAATACATTTAAAAAGAAGAAATAATTCTATACACTTCTTTATAGATGATAAAAACTAATGACAACAGAAGACAATGACTGTGTCTACCTAGATTTACTAATTATTATTCATAGAATTTTTTAAATTCCATTAGGGAAGTGTGAAGGTGAGCATGCACATAATAGTGAATACCACAGCTGTGATTGCCTCGGAACCACTTCATGCTAGAAAACGTCACAAACCCTGCATCATTCAGACTCATCAAAGGTCTCCTTTGTGAACATCCCTGAGTCCTCATCTGTTTTAGAAGTTCATCTGCACTGTTTTCACTGTCCTGGTTTCACAGAATATTTTGTATATTTCCCTATTATAACATTAATTCATCTATTTATTTAGTTGTCTGTCTGCTTGTCTACATATCTGCACCCCCAAGCACATCACACATTATTAGAGTTCATTTAATTCTCTCTTTCTTGAATTCAAGAGCTGCCCAACATTGAGCACCATAAGCAGCTGACCTTCAAATATGGTACAATATTTATCATATAAGAGAGAAAGGAGAAAGAAGGCAGGGAAAGGAAGGAAGAGAGGGGAAGGAGAGAGAGGAGGGACTCCTGTTGTCATGGATGACAACACTTTTGTACATGGAACACCCTGCTCCATTCTGCTGACACTTATATCCTTGTGATTATCCGGGAACTGGCACCCTTAAAACTCAAGTGGAGCTAACCTCACAGTCTGCACGGAGAAGTGATTGGGTAAGTCAGGCTGGCCAATTTCCATGTCTTTTCTTCTGGTGATAACAGTGGCTGTGAGACAAAGCCAGATTGGCTAAATGCAGTAATGAGAAAATTATCTGAACCCCTTTCCTAGCTATGGGAGATATGGCTGTATCTGTAAAGCTCCTCTGATGTTCAGATGGCCAGTCATCTCAGATTTTCCTGAACTTGGAGGTATCCTGGGGTATGGGAGTTTCAGTGTTAAAACCCAGAACATGTAAAGAAGTTGACTGACATGTTTGTCATCTCAGATTGGAAATTTTCCTTTGATTTTCTTAACCCAGGATGACTCCTCTTGCAAATCAAATCATATGCTGAAAAGCCAAAATCACTGTAAATACATATGACAATGACTATGTTCCAAAAATGTAGTTTTATTTTTAAATATTATAGTGAAATTACAGCATTTCATTGTACTAAAACATATATGTGTAAGAGAGAGAGAAAGGAAGGGAAGTGGCCATATTTCAATATTCACAACTGTCTGTCATGGTTTCCTGAGGTGGACGTTGCTCCTCTGTTGGAAGGCATATTGCAACTAAGAACTCAGGAAATCGCTTCATGTGGGCCATATGTAGGTTTTCCTGACCTCTATGTGCTTAGGGAGCTACTGAGAAAGGAAAGACAGCCGGCAGACAAGATGAGACTCAGGCAGGGAGAATGTACCAGGTTCTCCCTTTCAAAATGTTTTCCGTATTTGATGGACCTGTCATAGAACAACAGTGACCTCTTACTGACAACTAATGTGCTAAGAAGCTTGGATACTGTGACACCAGTAGCTGTGCCCCCACAGGAGATGTCCCCTTCTTCATGGTGGTGGACACCCTGAGTTTTAGCTGGACTTGTGGGCCCCCCAGAATAAAGTCTATATGATCTCATCTCTCTTAAAGTTATAGGCTGCCATGTTTCTAAGTTTCATGCCAGTGAGTGTGAGAAGAAATGCCACGTCCCTATGCTCTTTACCCTCCTTTTTCCCATCCTGCTGTTTGGAGGTGGCATGTACTATCAAACCATTTTTGCCAGTGAACAATATCCCAGGCATGGCAGTGTACCCAGAAGGATCTTTGATCCCCAAACATCTCTTGGAGTGGAGCAACCATCTTAGTCTGCACAGTTTGGCTTGGGTTCATCTTCTTTATTGTAAGTCGTAATTATCATGGGCTTCTGATATACAGAGATCAGCCAGTCCACACACACATCACATCCGACATCATCACCATTGCTGCTGAGGA
Organism: Peromyscus aztecus; assembly: GCA_902168405.1. Lineage (NCBI taxonomy): Eukaryota > Metazoa > Chordata > Mammalia > Rodentia > Cricetidae > Peromyscus > Peromyscus aztecus. The sequence goes on along the minus strand of CABHPQ010137239.1, from coordinate 35,086 downwards.
AGAGTGGTTATATACCCTGTCCATGGCCACACAGCTAGCTAGTGGCCGAGTCTCATCCTGATGGACATACAGTTTGTTTTCTAAGCACCATGCTTTCCTGTGACTCCCATTCTTTAATAATGTTCATGGTGTTTATGGTCTCAGGAAAGGAGGCAGGAGTAGTCTCCTTCTCACCATCAAGGGAGACTTCACTGCAGTTCTCTCTGTGCTAACAGTGGACCTCAGATGAAAATCATGTCTGAAGACACTTACATCTTACTCCTTCCCCTCATGTAAACGACTTTCCTGGAAGAACACTAGTTTCTGGACCCAGTACTTGTAGTACAACTTCTGCAAGTAGTTTTCAACGTGTCAAGCAACTCATTCTGTGTCTATCCAAGGATACTAAAGACAAGTGCTTCCTTTGAACTCAGGGGTACTTACCTTAAGAAGTAGTGATTAGTTGGTTAAAAATAAACGAAACCATGGTCAATTTCAGCATCGCTTCGCACGGGTCATTTTTTTACACCACTAGTTCTATTCATAATTTTAACAGTGAAAGAGAATTAGATGGCAACTTTTGAGCAAACAAATGATCTAATTTAGGCACAACCTAGCAGGTTTTTGTTTAATGAGATTTAACAACATTATATAATTCTTATAATCAATTACATGTCCTTGAAGCAGCCAGCCTAGCTCCCCTGTGCTGAAGTTTCTGACAAACATTCTTTTTCTCACATATTTCCCAAACTGTAGGTTCTAATTCTGTGTTCCAGTTAATTAGCAATGCCTTTAATTTTAGACAACCCCTATCAGTTAAGATACCCAAAATTCCATCTTTGTTTCCAAAGGTGTCTGTTTGTTGTTCCAGAAGGTGCTCAGCTACCAAAATAAACAGATGACGTATCAGTTATGAGGAATGCTGTTACCTCATTGGACAGATGTCTCTCATGATGTTGGCTAAATATAGAGTGCCAGTTTTAGGGCAAAGATGCCTGCAAATTTAAAACATGTTAATAAAAGTATTGATTGGAAATATGTCACTTCGGTTTCTTGGTTAGTGGGGTTGTGGAACTAAGTCACCATTTTCAGGCATGGAAATTCTTAACCCCTGAAAACTAAAGACATTTATAGACAACCTAATGTTTAAAAAAATTCAAATTTGGGGAGCAGGAGAGATGGCTCAGTGGTGAAGAGCACTTGCTGTTCTTGCAGAGGACTAGAGTTTTGGTTCTCAGCACAAGGTCAGGTGGCTCACAACTAGCTATATCACCAGCTCCAAGGGATCTCCTGCACTCATCTGGCCTCTGTGGGCAAATGCATGCCCCTGTGCGCACACACACACACACACACACACACACACACAAAAAAAAAAAAAAAATCTTAAAACTTTAGAGTTGCTGTAGTCCTGGCATTTGGGAGCCCAAAGCAAGAAGATCAAGAATTCATGTTCAACCTGTGCTACATAGCAAGTTCAAGGCCAGTCTGGATACTGTAATGGTTTAAACATAAAATGTCCCCACAGGCTCATGTGTTTGAACTGGTCCCCAGCTGGTGGCCCTGATGGGGGGTTTTGGAACGTTTGAGGCATGGTGTCTAGTGGACACATGTAGGATTCTAAGGCTAGGACAAATGGTTATAGATGACCCCAGTGAAGTCCATACTATCTGCTTCTGGCCTTCAGAGGTGTAATAAGTCCTAGAGAAGTCTCATCCCCACTTTCTACAGCCATGAACTCGGCCATGCCTTCCCACCATGATTGATTGTGTTCTCTCAAACTGTGAACCAAAACCCCTCTGTCCTTAAGTTGTTCCCACCAGGCATTTGGTCACAGCAACAAGAAAAGTAACAAATCAACATCTGATGCTAACCTGGGCTACATAGCAAGACCCACCCTTCAGAAAATTTGAGTACTGCAATGTGTGAAATGTCAACATCTGGGATTTCACCAGAAAATACCATCTAATACAGAGTTCCTATTTGTCTTTCATTCCCCAACCGTCTTGATCCTAGAAGATGAAAGGGGTGAGTCACATGGTTTAGAATGTGTCAGAGTTTACAATTTCATGGCCATATTTCAAAGGGAAAGGAGTATTTCCTCTGGGTAGAATGAAAAGTTCTAGCTTTGCTGTTACTATTGATTTGTCTCCAGTTCGTCTTTACTCAACAGCCACAGTGATGCTCACCCTTCATATATTACATAATGTTTATTAGAACTGGTTCCATTTAGTTCAGCAAGCATGTGTTGAACACCCAAAAGTCATTCACTCATTTGGCAAATATTTATTGAATCCGTCTCTAGATGCTCCAGGCAGTGTGCAAAGCACTGTAGATGAAAAGTATACAACAAAGAAATATCTCAGCTTCCAAGACCTCACAGTGTGCTAGGAAAGCAAGAATTAAAATGTAGCTAGTTTCAATTTAAAGTCTCCATAGAAGGACACAATGAGTCAGACATACATTTTCTGTACTTTGGGTTAAGGTCCATTCTTAGCCCTTGGCACATCTGGGTGACAGGTAATTCTGTCTTAGACACCATTAGGAGTCACTCTCCTAGTATAGGACTTTTCAAAGGACCTCAAAATTCTAGCTTGCAAGACTTTGGGCTGAGAATATATGTAAGCTTAGTCCAGACTCCTGACCCATTGTAACCATAGGATAACACATTTATGTCATTTTCAGCCATTCAATTATGGCAATTTGTCACAGAGCAACAGAATATAAGAACACAGTCTCCTCTGACCTTTATGATATGCCATGCTTTCTGTCAGCTACCCCATTTTCCAAGCCTACATATTCTCTGAAACTACTAGAGTTGCTGTTTCCATGACACCTAAGAAAGAATGTAGGTGGCTGGGAGTCAGAGGCTGAAGCCCAGCCCCTCTCTATTGAAGTGGTCACAGAGAGGCTCATGAAGCCTCTGTCCATCCTCGATCTGGAGGGATTTCCCATGGGTCGACCTTGGAACTATAGTCCTCTTTCATGACAGCATAATGGCTGATGACCTCAGAAGACAGAGAAAACACAGGTTCTGCTTTTCGTATGATGACAGCAGCAGAGGGAAGTGCTTTAGAGGCTCCACGGGTTTGCTTCCCATGGAGAGGGGGAGTCAGTGTGGAAGGCAAAGGGTTGCTGTCTCTCTGTGCTGATAATTCTACAGGGATGAAAATAAAATACAATAAATATCTCCGAACACACCAGTGATGATCAACACTGTCAGAGGGCTGTGAGATGGTATTTCCTTGAGAATCTTTGAAGGAGACTTCTGGTGGAATTAGCACTTAGTGAGGAACTGTTTGGATAGGGAAATTGAAGAGAGAATGTGTGAATGCCTCAGAAATAAGACATCAGGTATGACACTTTCTTAGACTGAAAGAATTGAGGGAGAGATAAGATGGTAAAGGAGGGGTCAGACCAGGGAAAGCCATGCAAGCTCACCAGAGGAAATGACACCCATCAGCCAACTTTTGCTATAATAATTCTGCACAGCAAAGATGCTCTTCCTTTGATGCTTACTCATTTAAAAGCACAATCAGAATATATATACATATATATTAACATAATTATTTATTCTTTGGGAATTTCACATCATGCACCTCAATCCTGCTCACCTCCTTATCTCTCCATGTTTACCTCACCACTGCAGCATCCCTCCCCAAAAAGGAATCCCCCCAAATTAATTAAAAACAAAACAAAGTAAACCAAAGAATCCACCTCACTCTCCAATAACTCTTAATTTGCCCTAGTGGTATTGAAAACTGTGGTGTCGTGCATTATACCCTTTTGCCCAATCAGCCCAACCTACAAATGTTCATTGCAAGGAGTCATTAGTCCAGTCTGGTTCAAGGCCTCTGGCACACCATCATCACTGGACCCTTGCTGAAACTCCTCTCAGATATCTTGTTATTACCCCGAGTCACAGAGATCCTGTGGATATTGTTCTGTGGGACCAGTCCCTTCACCCTCCACCAGGTCCTAGATGGGGTAGATGTCAGGGTGAGCTAATCCAAGGCCAGGTTGTGGGTCTGGGTGGTAGCTGAGCTAATCAGTCTAGGCCACTGGTACTGACCTCCTCAGGTGAGGTGTAGGTTCAGCTCTTGTAGGCCCATGCCATCTGGGCTAGGCTAGCTTTCCCATGGTGAGAGGTGAGACCATCTCTCCTAAGTGTGGGAGCGAGCTATCCCATGAGGGCTGGGGTTAGCTCTCCTGCTGCAATGTCCAGTAAGGGGCAGGGCCAGCTATCCCAGGGCCAGTAAAGGGCAGGGCTGGCTCAGCGTGGTCTTCCTGATTTCAACATGCATGGTTCTTATGAACCCCATGGTAACATGGGCCAGGGACATCAACATAGACCCCAGCCACAGCAAGACCATGGATCCAGATATGGCCCTATGCAGCAGCCCAGGCACGGATATCATCATGTCCCCAAGTGGCAGTACAAGCCATGTAGATTAGCTTGGCCTTGGTGATGTCATAGCCCTTGGACACCAAAATGACCACTGGTGGTGGCTCAGACTCCGGGCATCCTTGTGGTCTTTGATGGCAATATGGGTCATGGATATCAACACAGACCCTGACTGCAGTAGAACCATGGACCCAGACATGGTCCTCAGCAGCAGCCGAGGCCTGGATGTCACCCTGGCCCCAGGTGGCAAGCAGGCCACCCACATCAGGCTGTTCCTCACTGCCTTCAGTTCTTCAGTTCTGCCTCTTTCCACAGTATATGAACTATTCTGCTTCTCTTTCTCTCCCATTCCTCCACCATATATTTGCTCATCATAATGGCACCTTGTGGCACCAGACAGGCCTGTGATTGCCTTCAGTTTGGACTGTGAGGACCCAGGTTGGCCAGTGTATGTCTTTCACCTGCCTGAGCTGCATGGCATCAAGCAGGCCTGTGAATCCAGAATATATTTTTTCTATAACTTAAGAAAATATAAGCCATTTTAATGTCATCCCAGAAGTGAAATTGTGAAAGAGCAGTGTGGCTTCAAGGTCTAGCCAGAAGAAATATATTCAGAATAAAATGGGCAAATACATCGGACTCTTAAGTGTTATGTGTTTGTAGAGAGAGACTGACTCTCTAGACTGAGTTAGGATCCATTTTGAATCCAAACTAGGCATTGGGCTTACCCTATCTGTCTTCTGGTTGTCTTTGGATCAGCTTCTACATTGGGGCTGTTTCATGACAGAGGGCAGAGATACAGCAAGGTAAGAGAAGAGCTCTGACTTAGTTCCTCTTCCTGTTGTTCCTGACAAAGCAGCTTAGGACAATGGATTTATTGTGACTCTGTGTTAGTTAGGTTTTCTATTGTAGCAATGAAACACCATGACCAAAAGAGATAAGGAATGAAAAGGGTTTATTTGATTTACACTTTCACATTGTAGTCTTTCATTGAAGGAAGTCAGGACAGAAACTCAAGCAGGGCAGGAACTTGGAGGCAGGAGCTGATACACAGGCCATGGAGGGATGCTGCTTACTGGCTTGCTTCCCTGTGGCTTGCTCAACCTACTTTCTTATAGAACCCAGGACCACCACCCCAGGGATGGCACAACCCACCATGGGCTGGGCCTTCCCCATCAATCACTAATTTAGAAGATGCTTTATAACTGAATCTTCTAAAGCCTTTTTCTCACTTGAGGTTCCCTCCCTTCAGATGACTCTAGCTTGTATTAAGATGAATAAAACTAGCCAGGACAGGTATAACACAAATTGCTAAATGGTCTTATAATAACAAAAAAAGTTGCTTGTCTGTACTTCCTGCTTACTCAGTTAATATTATTTCCTGCTCAGGTCTCTCTGAAGATTAGATAGTTATAGTTTTCTTTGTTAAGAAATTCAGAAAAGAAACTCACTAAGAGGTGTATAAGTATATAAATTTGAAAGACATCAAAAGATAGTTTTCAGTTGGTAATACAAGTTAGAATAGAAAGTGAATTAGGTAAATTTTGGACTCATCAAAATAGGCTAAATAATGGAGTTTTTGTCTGAATCTGTCAAACGTTAATGGACTAGACATTGTTAATGTGATTCTTGACTGTATATATTGTATATACTTATTGTACTTATTGTATATACTTTTTCTTATATTAGTTATAACCTTTTATTATTTTAGACAAAAAAGGGGAAATGTGGTGATATATTGTGTGATCTAATGTACTTCATGATATAGAGGTCTAGAGGTAGGAGCTTAAGCATCTGATCACACAGAATCCATAATAAGGAAGCAGTAAATAATGGATACTCCTCCCAAGCCCCCATCCACCTAAATAGTTCAGGATGCCATCCAGAAAATGATGTCACTCACAGTGGGCATATCAATTAACACAATCAAGATAACCTTCCAAAGCAGGTCAAAAACCTGTCTCGTGGATGGTTATAAATTTTGTTAAGCTGATAACCCTAACTATCAATGTTCCTTAAGGTTTCAGCTGGAGAGTGACACATTAATAGTTCTATGCAAGTTCTATTGGTCATGACAAGTCACATAGCCAAGTCAATACTGATGTGCACAGAAGGTCACTCTGGCTGCTCACAGAAAGGGCAAGGATATATAATTATAATTCATGGAGGATGTGAAGAAGTGGGGACAATTCCTCAACTTCCCATTATTCTAAGGAACATCTAAACCTTTGTCAATTTCAAAAGGCATTGTAAATAAAATAACCATATTAATAAAAGAGCATGGCATCCAGCCTCCCTTAGAAGTCCTAAGGGGTGTGCAACCCTTATGACTCTCAGTCACAACTGGTCAGCACAGGCTCAAAGCTTGACTGCATATGCCAAGACTGCATATGTCAGTTTCCGTATCTTCTGCTCTATCATTTATTTGTTGTATTAGGCAGGGTTCTCTAATGAACAGAACTTGTAGAATATATGAATGAATGTATGAAATATGTGAAAAATGAATACATGAATGAAAAATGAATATATGAAGAATCCTTCAGGAAAGTAACCTGGATCTACCCAAGGAAACAAGCTGGTAAGCAGGTAGTGACACAATTTGTTTTCTATTATTTTTTAAATTTATTTATTTATTTTACATCCCAACTACAGTTTTCCATCCCTCCTCTCCTCTCAGTCACCCCACCTCCCCTCTGCCCCCCACCCTCTCCTCCTCCATTTCTATTAAGAAAACACAGACCCCCCACAGATATCAACAAAACATGGCATATCAAGTTATAGCAAGACTAAGCCCCTCCCCTTGCACTAAGGCTGGGCAAGGTGACCCAGTATGAGGAATAAGGTCCCAAAAGCCAGCAAAAGAATCAAAGTCAGCCCCTGTTCCCACTGTTAGGAGTCCCACAAGGGGACCAAGCTATACAACTAGTGACACAATTTGTGGAACCCAGTACAAAGGGAGAAAAAAGGTCTTTGTTAAAAAATAAAGTTAAAACATCTTTAAAAAATTATTAAGAATTTCAAAAGGGCATTGTAGATGAGTCAAGGCAGGAGCAGGGCCCCATACAAACTTACAAGTTGTATACATACAGGACAAGTCTCCCTTGGGTCATTTCAATGGCCCGGACCCTGCATACAGGGAGCTAGTGGGGCCAGGAATGGCTATTTGAGCGACTGGTCTGAAGTCAGGATTGGAACTGAGGTTTTGATCATTTCAGGATCCTTTCTCCCCACATCTCAGACTTCATGCTCTGATTAGTGTGCAGTGCTGGTTTCACCAGGGTTGGATGTTGCATGAGTTTCCCATAAAGTTGTAACATAGGCTCACAAAATGATGGCTTTAAATTACAAATTTGTTATCTCACAGGTCTGGAGTTGGAGGTTCAAGATCCAAGTATCATTGGTAGGGTTGGTTTCTTCTGAGGGAAGATCTGTTCCTTGTTTCTTGCCTGGTTTCTGGTGGTATGCTGGACATGTTTGGTACATCTTTATAACTGCTGGGAGCATTACTCTACCCCCCTGTGTACATCTTCAGATGCCTTCTTCTTACACACATTGCCCTCTGTCCAAATTCTTTCTTTGAAGGTGGCACCAATCATACTTGATTGAGGACTTACCCTATTCCATGATGACCTCATCTTAAGTATTGAAAGGACCAAGCAGATGCCATAACAGGCAGTCTGTCTTCTCTCAGAGATGAGGCCTCAAATTCAGTTTCCTGAAACTTAAGCAAGCAGTTTCTAGGAGGGCCATGAATAAAAGACATAGTCCTTGCAGTAGCTCCCTTTCTGTTTGTACTCTGACTGCTCAAGGTTCAGTCAATTGTTTACTGTCTGGGACCCCTCACCAACTTAGAGCTACATACATGGGTCAATGTGAATGTGTGAGGTCAGTCAGCCCTCATGGCAGCTCAAGGACAAAGCCTGGGACTTGTTCAGGCCTGCCCCCAAATGATAACTGTAACCCCCAACCAGTAAATTCAAAGGTTATACACCCTCACCCAATCATATGACGCCAAGGCTTGCACCACCCTGCTTGCGGTTTTTCCCTTTGAAAACCCCTCACCCTGAGAGCTCAGGGCCGTCCTCCTTCACCTGGCTAGCCAGTGTGTTGGATGCGGACCAAGCCTGGTCTTACTTGTTATCAATAAACCCCTTTGTGTTTTGCATTGGATATTGGCTCTGTGGTGGTCTTTCTTCGGGGGTCTCGCGATGTGGCCACAACAGTACCACCTATAAATAACAATACATTCTGAGGCACTGGGGGCATAAGATTTTTAACATATGAAACTAGGAGAACCGACTCAAACCATAACAGCTGTATTTTTTAAGTGTTTGAGAAATGAGGTCATTTAGTAGAGACACAAATACAAAAGGAAGCTGCCTGGTAACATGTCATTCTCCTCCATAGTTGCTGGCAGCAGATGGCCATAAACAGCCACCAATAAGCTAAGACCATCAAACACTTGGGGCAACCCATATGTCAGGGAATGTGGAAGTCAGCTTTGAAGGCTGTCACTTGATTAACTGTCCTCTCAAACAGATGGACTTTTCATAGCCCTATGACAGTCCCTGAATCATTACATTACCTCAGTTACCCAACAGGTGCAGTCATTTCTTGAGCTACTTGACATGCTGCCACTCTACAGAGCCTCCCACCCCAACACTGATTTGATTTACAGGCTTATCCAAGATAGTTTGGTAAACTTGGCTTCTCATTGGCGTCTTCTGGGGACCTTTAAAAACAATAATCTCTCCATTTAGTTGGTCTGAGGTACAACCTAGGCACTGAAAATCCTTTTTAAGCTTTCAGGTGATTACAGTATGTGGCTAAGTTTGCAAACCACTGGCCTGGAACTTTCCCAGAGGCAGCCATCTGTGTGACTGTAAGGGTGCTCCTTGATTGCAGGTAGCAAGGCATGGGTTTGCTGGTTGTTGGAAGCAGCCATCTGCGTGACTGTAAGGGTGCACGATGATTGCAGATGCCATGGCATGGATTTGCTGGTTGTTGTTTCTAAATTAATTAATTCAATATCTCTTTGCTTTAGCTCTGTAACACCAAATGTACCATTTTTACTTCTTTAGCATAATTTCTTTCAGCTACTTAGGAATCAAATCTTTGCTGTCTGGACCTACTTTAGCTTATAAAGCAGCTCCTTGGCACAGGACACCCACCTGATTGAGACTGGAGGGAACAGACAGGCTTAGACTTAGAGCAACATATGGTAAGTAGCAGAAGTATGGGTCATCACATGATATTCCCATTTTCAACACCACAGGGTGTTAGGGAATATCATTTTAAGGTGTGTTACTTTTGTTTATGTTGCATTTGTTTAACTCTGTGAAGCTGTGTTACTGTGCCTGTCTAAAACACCTGATGGTCTAGTAGAGAACTGAAGGCCAATAGCAAGGCAGGAGAAAAGATAGGCAGGGATGGCAGGCAGAGAGAATATATAGAAGAAATCTGGGAGAGAAGAGCATGAGAGAAAGAGGAGGACCCAGGGGTCAGCCACCCAGCTACACAGCAAGCCACAGAGTAAGAAACAAAGAAAGGTATACAGGAATAGAAAAGGGAAAGCCCCAAGGCCAAAGGTAGATGGGATAATTTAAGTAAAGGTGGCTAGTAACAAGTGAAGCTAAGGCCAGACATTCATAATTAAGAATAAGCCTCCCTGTGTGATTTATTTGGGAGCTGGGTGGCAGGACCCCCCAAAAGCCAAAACCAAACAACAACAACAGGGTGTTACATTTAAATGTTATAAATAAGATACACTAACACATGAGGGAATCTCAAACCAATCCCCCCCCCCCCCCCACACACACACACACATTCTTTTCTCTGTTAACTCTTGATTTACTATCTGGTTTTGCTTCCCATCCTCTTCTTTGTCTCACGTTCTCTCTCATGCTGTCTGGCATTTCTTCCCCTTCATATCCTCATTCCCTTTGATTACCCAGATTTTTAAGGCTGGGTGGAGGGTACGTGACAGGCATTAGACAGTGAAAAGATTATGAGAATTGAGTTATGCCATGAATAGTCTGCATACTCTACAATATTCTAGATTGCTTCTTGCAGAGATCTGAAGAGAAAATATAGAGCCCAAGCACATTGTGGGCCATTATCTTCTTCCTTGGACCAGTGTGGGGCTATATGCTCTGTGAGCCTGTTTACTGATCTCAGAAAGAACTTAAAGAGGTTAGCTATACACAGGTAATAAATTATAATTGTGATGTTTAGAACGTGCTTGTTACTCACTGTGTTCAAAGACCTAAGACCAAGACAGGAGGGGTATCAACCTCAGGACCTTTGCCCCAGTTTGTGCACTTAAACTTATCTTTGCATTGACAGGCACTTCAGAATGAGACCAAGGAAACAGGTGAAAGGTCACACAGAAGGATCGAAAGCCAAGAAGAAGGAAGCAGAGAAACAAAAGATGGAGGCACACAGGTGGGACAAATAGCTACTGTTATGTACGGAACTTACAAGGCTGGAGCAGACCATAATGGGGGCCCCAGAGAATGGAGTCTGGACCAAGAGGAATCTGGAAAGCACACTGCCCACATTTTGTGTCTGGATATTAGTTGCATCAGGGGCTCCACATGGACAAGCTGGCTGTTGGAGGCCTCATGTGGACAAGCTGGGTGTGGGAGGTTCCAGTGATAGGGACTTGGGTGAGGTTATGACATCAGATGGTTTTAGGAAATGCATCTTTGCTTCCCCTTTACCTGGTGCTTTTAAAGAAAGAAGGAAAATAAAATCATGAATTGTAGGTTCAGTCCAGGAATATAAGAAGAAAACAAATGAAAAATAATGTAAGCATTTAGATTCTGTTTAATTGGGGCTCCTGATTTCATTTGCACTTTTTATTTGGAGGCCTTTTGAACCAGTCACCTGATTCAATATTGTCCTTTAGTCTCTCAGTGCTACGGGTGTTGAAATTTTACAGTGTCTTTGGTACCACCAAGGTGTCTGCTGGGCTGTGGACCCTCCAAAGCCTCTCAGAGAAGACTCTCCCTCACCTCTTCTAAGTGTCTATGTCTGAAGACTTGGGGTTTAGGATTTGAAAATGTGATTTAGTAGTAAGGGGTGAAATTCAATCTATTAAAAAAGTATCATGGTGCTGGTTGCAAGTATGTGTAAATTTGCAGAAACGGTAAACTTCGTAGTGTATGAATTATCTTTCAGGGAAGTAATTTTGCAGAAGTGGGTAGAAGATTTTTCATCTATTGCCATAGAGCCTGAAACTCATATGAACAACCCCGGAATTCCAGCTGTCGTATCAGATGTGTTCGAAGCTATACTCCATGTCAATTGTTTCACATCCCATATAGAACATGGAAAGATACTCATGTGAGATGATGGGAGAAGAACGTAAATCTCCATCAACAGGATAATGGTAAATGAATTTTAAAATACCTGTGCTCTCGAGCACAACACAGTATTTTCAATGTGTTTAAATTAAAATAGAAATTTAAAAATGAGAGTTTGACATCTACTGGCATGGAAGAAACTTCGCAATATTGTTCTAGGGAAAAAATAACAAATAAGATATGACTGCATTGTCGTATGGTGTTCTTTTCTGAGTTAATATTTCCCTTATTTTATAATGATACCAGTCATATTAGATAGTGAGTCCATCAAGCTCCATAGAACCACACTTTAAACTTAAACACACACACACACTCACACACATACTTACATACACTCTCACACACATTCACACACTCACATATACACACATACATACACATTCAGAAACACTCACATGTACTCACACCCACACGCACACACACAGACTCTCTCTCTCTCTCTCTCTCTCTCTCTCTCTCTGTCTCTCTCTGTCTCTCTCTCTCTCTCTGTCTCTTTCTTTCTTTCTCTCTCTCTCTCTCTCTCTCTCTCTCTCTCTCTCTCTCTGTGTCACACACACACACGCTCGCACGTGCGCATGATTTCTAAGTAAGAACACATTCTGAAGTATTGCTACTGATTGTCATAGAGGGTTGTTGCAGTTTCTAACCACTATGTGTTTAATGAGAATGCATGAGCAGTAAAATGATATTGACTATTTTCTATGTGCCAAGCACTAAACTAAGGCCCAGAAAGGCAGGGTATTGTTGAACAGGGAACATTATATTAGTTTTTCTTGGTTATGTAACCTCTTGCTTTTCCTGGTGTTGAATTGCCTCTTTTTTCCATATGTTTGGTTTTCTATTTATAAATTACTTCACATTCTCCACAGAACATTATCCTTGTAACTCTTTTTTCACAGTCAAATAAATCAGTTATTCTATTGATTCTATAGCCCTTCTGGGATGAGTTGATTTCTATGGAACTTGATGGACTCACTACCTCATATGACTGGTATCATTATAAAATAAGGGAAATATTAACTCAGAAAAGAACACCATACGACAATGTAGTCATATCTTATTTGTTATTTTCTCCATGAATAATATGTGCGAAGTTTCTTTCCATGCCAGTAGATGTCAAACTCTCATTTTAAATTTCTATTTTAATTTAAACACAAATTTCTCAAATTCCTGTATTTCCTGTTCTAATTTGTTTTAGTTGCCCTCTAGGGACTTTCTTTCAAAATTATTCTTAAAATCACCTTTGCTTATAGTCTCTTCTGGAACTATTTCCTTGAGGACCTTATTTCTCTAGCTTTTTGGTATCCTCCTCCATTCTGGTGGAGCATTTTGTCCATCAGCTTTTCAAGCAGTTGCTAATTTGAGAAAAAGGCTAGCACCTCCTCATACGTGATTTGTTCTTTGGACGGGTGTAGACCTCTAATTGAGAAGCCATTGTTAGCAGTACTTTCAAATAATTTCTCATGTCTTCTCATTTTTAACATCAGTATGAGTCCAGTGCCATAATCTCGCCAGCATTCTGTCTACTGTCTTCTGTTTTCCTGTTTTAAAATTTTAAAACTTTTCTCTTTGCCCCTCTTGTCTAAAAACACGATGGTGTGTCTTGGTTTGACTTCTTTCCTTGTTTTAAATCCTCAGGACTAGAATAGGAAAAACATCTTTTCATCAGAATTATGCTTTTCAAAACCAAGACATTGTCTTGTACTTTTTCTTTGGCTATTTTCTTTCCTCTATAATAATACTTGTTCTATTTTTTAGGGCTCTTTTTAGTGAAAATATCAGCTTTCTTGCATCAGTTCTCAAGTTAAACATATGTGTGAGTCTGTGCATCTGTATCCTTTTTATTGTTCCATTTTCTCTGAAATGTCCTCAGTTTTTATACTTCAGAGTTCATGCTTAGTTCTTTCAAAATGTGGGTTATATTTTAACTCACCCAGAGCTCCTTCATGCACTCTGAAAATTCCTTTATTTATGCTCTCCTGTTTACATGGGAATTTCATGAGTTCTAATGATATGATTTAATACAAGATACCATGGTAGTTAATACTAATTGAGCAAAGTTGTATTTTAAGAGCTTTCAGAGTTAGCTCCTTTTGTCCTCAGAACCAAATGAGTGGAGAGCAGAGAATGGTTCTTCAAAAGGGAAGAAAGATATGTGATGGTAGAAGAAATGGATATAGGGTGGCCGTAGATGGCACATGCCCACCACAAATTGACCATGAGTACCACATGCCTACTGGATCCAGGCATTATTGTTTGGCATAGGGCTGGGAACACGGAGAGGGACTAATACACCATCCCGCGGGGTTCAGGTCCTTTCACGTAATTGGAAGCTAATATCATATGCCACTTGTCAGCCCCTGATGAATTCCTCCCCCAGTGCCTTGAAGCAGCCAGAAGTTCTGAAGGAAAGGCAGGCTGCAGCAGGAGGAGGAGGGCCAGGGAAGGGAGGGGCCAGGGCCTTACTCCTTCTTCATGAAAACTCTGATGGAAAACTGTCAGCTGTACACCCACTCCCTCTGAAGTCAGTATGATGCTGCATCCATCTTAAGCACATCAGAGCAAGAGAGCCTGTTTCAATAAGCAGCATTATTCACAAAAACTTTGTTCTCCTTTCCCACTTCCTTCCAAAATAAGATAGACATGAACTTGCCGTGAACTCATCTGCCTCCTGCTTGCTTTTCTTTTTGTTCACACGTGTTATCTTCTTACCATGGCCACATACTCTAGACAGTATTCAGGCAACAAATGCTGGGGAGAACAGCCTGATGAGGGAGAAGCAGATGTGCCAAGTCCCTTGAGCCTAGGGTCTTACCACAGAGAATGGAGAGATGAAGAAAGTACAACCACGTCCAATAGAAGAATTTAGAGCTCATTCATTGAATCATGTGCTTCGTTAACAAGCACTAACTGGTCACTTAATGTGTACTCTGCTGATAATATAAACAAACATCAGATGTAATTTCTATTCACAGAGGAACTACTTACTGATTTAAATCTGCAACAAGGTAATTAGAATGCATGTGGTCCCTGAAATTTATTGCGTTGTTATTGAACACACATAATTCCATGTTAGAATAACCCCTGAATTGTTCGGATTGTCATTAAATTTCTTCCCAAGCACAAACCAATGTGAATTCCACCCTTAAGTAACACAAGACCTGAGATAACATTTATTCTAAATCTCCAGGACTTGCAGCCTCAGGGTGTCAGGTATCTCTGATTTCTATGATGGGGCTTATTTGTTTTATACAGAAGGGATTCTCTCTTTTGAGAATATCGCCGAGTTATATCTGAGAAGGAAATACTTTATTTTAGCTAATCCAAAACCACCGAAGAACATATTTGTTCTGGGAGAAGCATATATGCATTTGTACATTTCACTAATGTACTTTTAAAATGGTGAGGACCAAGCTCTGTGAGTATCATGGAAGCAAGCATCCCAGCATTATTTTCTGCTCAGCATGGCCTGTCAGTTCTGGTAACAAAAGCTTTTCATTTATTTGTTTTTACATGGGAGGCATCATAGAACTCTGCTAGATCTGATCAAGAAAGCACACAAGAATGCGCGCGCGCGCGCGCGCGCGCGCACACACACACACACACACAAACACTCGCAGTGCTTCAGAGAAAAAGAGCCAATGGGATATATGTATCTATGTGTGCATGTGTGTATATACATATACATCTACATGTCTATATTGTACATATATATGCATATATGTATCTTGATATAAGGGATAGGTTTATTATTAGAAGTTAGATAATGTTATGATATATTATCTACAAGCTAGATCGAGTTCAGTTTGATTCTTTTGACCATCATGCTGGAGGCCCCAGATAGTTGTATTTTTGATAGAAAATGAGCAGGTGTTTTACATGAAAATATGCACTTTGGAAGAAGGAAAAGAGAGCTTAGCTTGTATGTCTGTTAGCCATCTAACAGATGCAACACAGAATGTGCTGTTTGTGTGCATCTAAAGCCCAGGGACAGGCTAAGACAAATGCTGGAGTGGATAGCAAAGTCTGAGGTGTGAAAATTTCTGTCTCTGCTCCCTATAAATGACTCTGTTTCTTGGTGTTTGCTGACCCTTCAACCTGTTCATCTACAAAGTGAAAGTAACAATGGAGTTTACATCACAGATGTCTTGTAAAATGGATGAGTTCAGTGTTTGTTAGGAAATAACTTCATATTTCTGAAATGCTTGGAGTCATATCTGATGCAGACTAATCACCAGGTGGAATGTTGGTTAGGTGAATGTAAGTGGAGAGTTGAGAGGTACACATCGACATGCTGTGTAATTATCAAAGGATGTCTATTCTGATTTTTTCCCCAGAACACATACTAGGTGCTCTGAGTCTTGCTTGGCCACCCTTTCCTGTCCCACCCATCTATTCTCTGGGCTTGTCCATAACCCACTCTCCAGCACTTCTTTTTAAAGTTTTTCCTAAGGGGGCTGGAGAGATGACTCAGCAGAAAAGAACACTGGCTGCTCTTCCACAGGACCTGGGTTTGACTGCAGCTCACAATCTCCCACAACTCCAGTTTCAGGGCATCCAACACTCTCTTCTTGTCTCTGTAAGCATTGCATGTGTGCAGTATACAGATATATGTGCAGGCAAAACACACATACAATAAAAAAATATAAATATGTTTGCAGTCTCTCCTGACCATGTTATCATGCCATGGACTCTCTTTCTCTGATCTTTCATTTCTCACTTCCCTGTACTTTCAGTAATATATTCCTTGTAAATTGAGACCCCAGATCTGAAGAATACATCTCTGTCTAGAGAACCATATATATGTTTTGGCATCTCACTAACATATTTTTGAAGTAATAAGGATTAAACGCTATAAATATCACAGATAACAGAAAATGTCCAGTTTTGTATCTGCTTAGCATGGCCTGAAAGTCCTGATGACAAAGGTTTTCACTTCCATTTACCTCTTTGTTTTACATAGGAGGTATATGCACAATGGAACCTGCTGGAATCCAAGTAAAAGTATTGTTTACCAATCAT
>CABHPQ010137239.1:0-18216 GCA_902168405.1 Peromyscus aztecus | reverse complement strand
ATATATATATATATATATGCATATGTGTGTATGAGAGAGAGAGGGAGGTGGGAGATAGATTTATTATTTGTACTAACTCATACAATTTTGGAATCTTAGATATTCTCTGATTTATTATCTAGGAGCCAGGGTTGAGATTTAAATTCAGATTTTTCTAACTCAAGAAAAGGAAGCTTTTAATCACCATGGAACCTCCCGATACAGCCTCCAGAACAACATGATGGGTGCTCATAAACACACTCTTGCTGCTTTAACCACGTGAATTAAATGTAACTGAAGACTTTCCTCTACAACATCTAGGTTGACCATATATCCCTACTGTGGTGTAGCAACTGTGTACTGATTTTCAGCCCTTGCCCACACAGAGCTTCTTCTCAGGTAAGGTCTGTCATCACACCAAAGAGCATGCCACCAGACTCTTATGAAAAGCGTTTCCCGTGTAGCCCCGCTGTCATTTATTTTTTTAATTTCTGTGTGGAAGAGAGAATGCAAGGACCCAGGCATGGATGCATTGTCCCAGCATTCCCTGTGGCTGGACACCTGGCAGCTGAATGGAAGGTCTTCCTCAGCAACAGCACTTCACCCTTAAAGTACTAACCCCAACCCCTTCTCCGGGACTACTGTCCAAAGAAACAATATGCGGAAAAATTCTTCTAATGTACCAAGGTATTGGGCAGCATGGGGAATTCTAAAGAAGGAGAAAATGAGGAGAGTGACCTGTTTCTATGGTAGGTATGAAAGGAGAGCCCGGAGCCTGGAGGAAAGGGCCTCTAAAGGCAGCTCTGGAGTGTTCACTGAGCAGTAGTGCTGCTCTTGTAATCTAGGACACAGTTTCTATGAGAAGGAAACTGAGCCTGGAGAGGTTTCCTGAGCAAGGTCATGCAGCAACAGCAAGAGCCAGTCTTGGTTTGTGACTAAAGTCCCTTAGCTCCAAAGGTCACACAGTACAGAGCAACCAGGTGGTTGCACTCACCTGTCCCCTGTTCCCTTTCCCTAGGTGTCATCTGGCCACATCTGCAGATATTTTTGATCTTCTATACTTAGGAACAGGATACTTGTTTGCTTGAAAGTGTGTGTGTGTGTGTGTGTGTGTGTGTGTGTGTGTGTGTGTGTGTTAGACTGGGTCTTGGTTGGTAGCTCAGTCTGATGTAGAAGTCACTATGTAGTCCATGATGGCCTCCAGTCGACAATCCTCCTGTCTCAGAGTCCTGAGTGTTAAGATTAGAGGAACGTGCCACCATGCCGGCTGAGAGTTGGGGCAGTCATTCCTATAAACGCTATAGTAGGTAAAGGTCATGGACTCCAATCAGCATCCTACCATGTGTAGACAGCATCCCAAGATGTCAGTGCTGCCTAAGTCTGGAAAAGTTCTTTAAAGGGCTCATTTCTAATTTGTACTTAATATTTAGTAACATACGCTGAGTATTTTTCCACATCAGCTACTTTGTAATGTTTTAAATAATTTCAGGTTATTCTATTACATATCTGTTTTATAAACCTGCCACTGTTTAGATGTGGATCATTTACAGAGCAGGGGAATTGCAAACAATGCAGCCAGGAAGATGTGGCTCTAAGCATGACTTTGCAAAGAGATGAATGCATTGGTAAAATACATGCACAAAAGATCTACGCCTCACTTTGCTCTTTCCAAATTGCTCTTTGAAGGTGCTACACTCATTCACATACCTTCCTCTGGCAGTGAAAATGCACATTTTTGCACACTCTCACCCACGCTGGGTTTTAGCAAACATTTGCAATTTTTGTCATTTTGATAGATAAATAATTTGATCTTGTTGCTATTAAAATAGCTTCTCATTATTCACGAGCGTGGTTGAACATCTTGGACTTGCCTTAGTTATTTGAAGTTCTTAGAAATGTTCCCATGCTGCTGCAGGCACAGGAGCTGTGCCCTTTCAGGAGGAGGCTTCATTTTCACACCCTTTCTCCCCATCCTGGAGGCTGGCTGCTTCTCTGGCAGAGCCCTGGGAAAGTGTGAAGATGCTGTTACCACACTTCTGCGAGTACATGCTTCTAGGAAGCCTGCATATTGAAACTCTGGTGGGGAATTCCAAGTCAACCCACCTAGCTGTCTACTGTATCCCAAGCCTTTACCTTTACAAGCAGAGGTGTTTTTTTATGTAAACTCTAAGAAAAATTAAAATTATAAAACACAGATGAATCAGAATGTTGCCTGTGAACAAGCACGTTGGTTTGTCATAGGCTAGTTACAAAACGATATGGATGAAGCTAAAAGGATATCTTTAGTTCTTTAAGATTGAGATCAATATCAAGAAGGCAGATACCCAAATGGAAAAGGAGTTTTAATGTCACCTCCATCTTTCTAGGAAGCAAGGGAGCAAAGGGTTATAGCATCTCACTATTCAGCAAAGGCATGCACACCTGTAGAAGGCAGGCATTCATTCTCACCTTGGATGGTCTGGGAGTGAGGTCCTATTCCTTTAGAATAGACAGCATTGCAACTGATACCCAGATCAGCACATGTGCTACCACTCAGGTTCCCAGAGAAGACAGCCGTGGATTAGGCTGTATGCTGAATACAACTAACTCTTCAACAATGAACTTCCAAGGGTCTGGTAACTCACCAACACTTGTTTATTGTGTTTCCAAATGCCGGTTGCTCATTTATATATCAAACACCATATCTGTTATAAATTAACACTTCCTTAGCTTTTGGGAGGGGAGAGCAAATATAATTGTCTCCAAATACGTTTTTCTTAACTAGACCCTAAATTATGTCATCACTGTATCTAAATACCACCTAGGTGTGTGCTTAGAATATTCTCTGCCTCTTCCTAAGGGATGGTTGTATATCATAGCCCACTTATATGATTTTTGGTCACATAACTTGCTTAGAACAATAGAATGTGTGCCAAAGTGATGTAGACCCCATGGGTAGAAGTTTGAATGACTACAGCACTGCGTTCTACTTCTACAGTATTTCTTTTCCTGAATGATATGATCATCAGCCTTCTACAGAGCAGGGTCCTCTTCCATCAGTCTTAACCAAAACCTGTTTGTTTTGATTGATGTGACTTCTGAAATCACAAAGTATAAAGTCCTTTAAGGTTGGTGATGGTTTTATTTGTTTGTTTGTTTAACATGTTTGCCATGACTCTCTTGTATATCCACATAAAATTTAAAATCACTTCGGCAAATGTTGTAAAACTAGGAGCCAGGACTGTGAGATGTCTCAAGCTGACTCTTGAGATAAATTTAGCAAGCATTGTCATGTTAGCAATACAGTGTCTTCTTACCCATGAATATAGGATGTCTTTCTATGTATTTATTTTTGATGTTTCATCAGTTGTGTTTAATGATGTTTTAGAGTTTTCAGTGTCTCGGGCTTCTGTTGAATTCTTTTGTTACATTTCCTAAGTATTAGTCATTTTTTTATTCCATTGACAATGGAACTGTTTCCTTGGCTTCTTCCTTTTTGGGTTTGTTCATTGTTAGTGTGTATGAATAGAATAAGGTTCTTTTGCATAGTTATCTTGTATCTGGTTACATTTACATATAATTTATTAGCATTATCAGTTTGAAATATTTACTTAGGAATTTCTTTAGTCATCACCTCATTGTCTGCAGACACATGCTACTTCTGCTCCATTCTTTCTCACATGGAGGCTATTTACTTAATTTTCCTCAATTCATTATCTTAGATGTTAAGTAGATATGACAAGAGTAGACATCTGTGTCTTGATTTTGGTCTTAGAGGGAAGCATTTAATCTCTCATCATTAATTTTGATGCTAGATGTAGGTTTTTCACAGAGATAATTTCTTTTTTCTTGATATGTTAACTACAGGCTTGAATTTATACTCTATAAAGTACTACATGATTAGCTTCCTCATTTCATTTCTTTTTCTCATTTTTATATTAGTTCTTTGAGAATGTCATATAATATATTTTGATCATATTCATTCTCCTCCCCAAACTGCTCTTAGATCCACCCCCACCCCCTACCTATCCAACTTTGTGCCTTCCTTAAATAAACAAACAACAAAAACAACCACAAAAAAACCCTCAAGTGCAGTATTGCTGCCCATATGTGCTTGGGTATATAGGTATCCACTAAAGTATGGTTGACCTATCAGGACTATACTTTTAAGAAGAATGATTCCCCACTTTCTCAAGCTCTAACAACTACAAGTATCTCCTTATATAAGGGTGACACTTCAAGCCAGTCTCCATTTTCCATGTGGGGATATTGTTGGCATTAAGGTTGCTATTAGCTGTGGTAAGTCTATATGTGCAACTACCTAGATGTGTCTGAAAAACACAGTTTCCTTGTACTTGCTCACCACCCACCTCTTACAATATTTGCACCCCTTCTTTTGCAATGATTTCTGAACCCCGGGAGGAAAGGGTGTGATATAGATGTCCATTTAAGGCTGAGAATTTCCCAATCTTTCCTTCTCTACAGCTTGACCAGTTGTGAGTCTCTGTTGTTAAACTACTGCAAAAAGAACCTTCTCTGATGAGAGATGTACTAATCTATGGGTATAAAAGTAAGTAACTGGGAATTGACTTAATACTAGCCAATCAAGCAAAGTAGTAGTAGGTTCTCCCCTAGCAACTTTTGATCTATCTACTTACAGGTTCTTGACCCCAGCAGTGGTGCCAAGTATGAGTCCCAACTTGTGGAGCAGGCATTAAATCCAAGCAGGAAATGATTGGTTA
The DNA here is from genome assembly GCA_902168405.1 of Peromyscus aztecus. Lineage (NCBI taxonomy): Eukaryota > Metazoa > Chordata > Mammalia > Rodentia > Cricetidae > Peromyscus > Peromyscus aztecus. Next base: position 13,516 of record CABHPQ010137239.1, on the reverse strand, counting down.
TTCCTGGGACATTCATGCCCATTTTGCACCATTTGGAATATCTTGTCAAGCTAGCTGTTATTACAGTTCATAGAGTGAGCTTGATAGTTACTTAATCTCTTCTAGTATCATGTATAGCATCTTCTAGTATTATGAAAGCTAGCCAGTAAGAATGAAGCTTCTAGGTAAGGTTTCTCTGTGTTTTATGATTCAAATGTGTGGTATGTTTGGTAATATGATCTTACCATCAAGTCCTGGAGTGTAACCAAGAGCATTGGCAATAGCCTCCATTGTTTAGGGACTATATGGGGCCTCATTAGTTGTACAGGCTGATTTTGTGTGTCGACTTGAAACAAGCTAGACTCATCAGAAGAAGGAGACTCAGTTGAGGAAATACCTCAATGAGATCCAGCCATAAGGCATTTTCTCAATTAGTGGTCAATGATGGAGAGCCCAGCCCATAGTGGGTGGTGCCATCCCTGGGCTGGTGGTCTTGGGTTCTATAAGAAAGCAGGCTGAGCAAGCCAGGGGAAGCAAGCCAGTAAACAGCTCCTCTCTATGGCCTCTGCATCAGCTCCTGTTTCCAGGATCCTGCCCTGATTTGAGTTCCTGTCCTGACTTCCTTTTGTGATGAACAGCAATACTGAAGTGTAAGCCAAATAAACCCTTTTCTCCCTCTTTGGTCATGGTGTTTCATTGAAGCAATAGAAACCTTAACTAAGAAAAATTGCAATTTGTACCAGGAGTGGGGTATTGCTGTGACAGACATGACCATGTTTTGGGAAGGATTTTGGGACCATGGGCTATAAGAACAATTGAGTGTTAAGAGCTCAATGGAATGTTCTTTAGGAACTTGGAAGATAATGTTGAGAGAAGTACAGAGAACAGAGGTCTGACATAAAAAGTTTCAGAGGGAAGTTTAAAGATTTTATTAGGGTCACTTGTTATTTTGAATTAAGATCCTGTGGTTCTGGTTGACTGGAGCTGAAGAATCAGCTGTGATAACAGAACTACTAAGGCAAAATTTTGCTCTGCTGGGATACTTGATGTTGGTCAGCTGGAGCTAAGAAATTAGTGGTGACTAAGAAGAGACCAGCATCACTGAGGTGAAAACTTCTGGGAAGTGTTTCCTGAGAGCACAGAGAAGCTATGTTCCAGAAGCAGCCAAGGTTGTACCTCATGCTGGCAGCTGGACTTGGTGATGTGTAAGAGTCATCCAGGTAGTACTGAACCCAAGTCCTCTGAAAGAGCAGCAAGTGCTCTTAACTGCTGATTCTTCTCTCTATCCTTCAAACATACTTTTAAATCATATTTGAAGCTTCTTTGGGAAGGTGTGACTCTTTGAGAGCAACAGAAATCATTCATCCAGTTAGAGTAGTTGACTCATTTCCTGGTTGTGATTGCTTTTACTCTCATGTTCTCTCACTTGCTTTTTCAATATTTCTCCAGCAAGAAATGTAGATTTCTCTGCAAGAGACCAACCAGTCCACTCACTCTTCAAGGACATTGGGAAGGTTCATCATGACTTCCCAAAGATGAAGACATTGAGCGACCCACTTGTTCTGATTTGTCAAGATCTTCCTGGTTTTAGCACTGGAGGACTCACAACTGGGAAGTCCTCTCAGTCTCAGACAAATTAAAATAGAGCCATCTTACAGGTGTGCTTCTGGGACTGGGGATGTAGCTCAGCTGGTGAGATGCCTACCAAGTATTCCCTAAGCTGTGGTTTTATTTGGGGTTTACAGTTCTTGAAGAATAGGAGTCCATCATGGCGAGAATGAGGGTGGGGTGGCAGCAGGTAGACAGGAATCACTGGAACAGCAGCTGAGAGCTTACATACTGATCCACAGATAGGAAGCAGAGAGGTTACACTGTGAGTGGTATGACTCACACTTGGAACCACCCTCACTGACACACCTCCTCAAACAAGGCCAGATTTAATCCTTCCCAAATAGGTCCATCAACTGGAGACCAAGCATTCAAACATAATCTCACCTGCTGTGCTACCTCTCCAGCCCTGTGCCCTCACTGCTTGTTTTTACTGAGTATCAGGGTCAGTCAACAACCTTTTCAGTTCTTATCTCAATATGTGCCCATCTCTAGATGCGCACACAGCCTTGCATACATCTGTGATCTTCTAGACTTTCAGAACTTGTAGATTTTCAAAATTCTCTGTGGACAACCCATTCTTCACCTTTTCCTTTTAAGTTTTTTTTTTTAAATCAACTTTATGTTTGTTCAAAAAAATTTTTTTTGCGGCCTCTGGCAGTTTCTGTATTCAGAAATTGCCCCTCACTGTTTTTGACAATGGCTTCAGGGAGAAGGTTGTCTTGTGGAAAGCTTTGAATCAGTTCAAGTAAACACATGCCGTGTGAGTTATTGTTTCCAGGAAGCTGTAAGACAAGCCAAAATTGACAGTGACCTGAGACCCTGGGTTCTGGGTGCTCGCAATGAGTTCTGCCCATCCCAGTGACCGGAAGCCTTCTGGTCCCACCTGTGTGCTGGTTGTTGGTTGCCAAGGATACCATGGATCTGAGGATGCATAAAAGAGCAATGTCAATGTCATAGTCTTAATCATATTTAGTAGTGTTTTCCTTAATAAAAGATTTGTATATTTATGCAAGCATTTAGGTAATTTCCAGAGTTCTAGAAAAGTCAATTTTGATATTTTTACTGGCATTTTCATTGCTTTTACGAGACAGCAGATTTGGAGAGGTTTTTATTGTGCAATTCCCACTGTGTGCCTCTGATGTCCCCCGATGGACTTTAAATACAGAGCTAAATGCTTTGCTTTAATAATACCTTTTGTTAAATGATGCTCCTATGATTCTAAGTGTTTCACAAAGACAGTGATAGAGTTTGCTGTATTTATTATTATATCCTTCTACTTATTACAAGGACCTTCTGCATAGCAAGCACTTCATGTGTATTTGATGAATCCAAGAGTGAATAAATGAGTAAGTAAGGTTTTGTGACAGATAAAGAGTTAAACCCAGTGAAAACTTAAAATCAAATGGTTACCTTACTCAGGTGGGTTCTTATAGCTATATATATATTTACTCTAAAGTGGAATACATTAATGGATGCAAGGTCAATTTTTAGAATTTGGAGGGGGCAAAATCAACATTTTAAAATGAATAAACAATGTGTCTTAAACAGAAGTTGGTCATATTCTCAATTTTATATAAAGAGGAACTAAGTCTCTTATCTGTAGCAATTGTCCTAAGGTCACAGAACCAGTATGAAGAACAGCCTTGTGTTAATCGGTATCTGACTTTGACATCAGTATCTATAATCATTTATCAGTGGGGGCAGAAATATAGATTAGTGGTCAGACATACAAGGTTTAGAATCAAAGTATTTCTGAGTTCAAATTCTAGTCTTATACATATGTGCTACTACCCCCAGACAGCTATGCATCCTGGACCTCATTCTGTTCATTTCGATATGAACAATGGAGGCATAGTAACTCCAGTCTTTAGAAGTCGGGGTGCAAAGTGAATGCAGTGATGTATACAAAGTGTTTATGTATGGAAAACGCTAAATAAATACCACTTTCTAGTTGCATTGAAGTAAAAAACATTTTAAAGTTTGTAACAGGCAGGAAATAGAAAAGGGATGTGGATTTGCTTTTGTTCCTCTGACAATTATATTATTTTAGAACAGTTCTTTTACTAAAGGGACAATGGCATAACATTCTTCTGGGGAAATAATTCTACTTTAAAAATTTACACTGAAAGTCTTGAAGTTCAACTTCTAATAGTGTATATCCCATAGGCTTTGACCATGTTGGGTAACATAGTCACCTCCCTGTGCCTCCATGTGAGCACTGTGAGTTGGCTGGTATGTGTTGCATAGAATATATAACTTCTTCAAACTCTTGTGTCAATGATTGTCTGTAAGTTGTAAATAAAGGATTCTCTGTTTGGGAGGATTTGAAATGATGAGTAGTTGGAGCTCATTTGGCACATTCATTGGAAAAGATGAAATGTTCATGAGGTGTGTTATTTACCAGCAGATTCCTGCCCAGCTAGTTATGTTCTCCAGAGTGGTGGCCGTTGCTACTTCTCCATTTCTGTCCCAGCCATGGCATCCACCTAGCCTGAGACTCAAAGGTCTCTTCTCTGTCCCTTTCCACCTGCTCTTCTACTGGCTTATTTTACCTTGTCAGCCAGGGGAATAAGTATGAACTGACTCATACAGAGATGCAGACAACTGTCATGACTTTTGGATGTGAAGGGATTAGAAGCTGCAGCCCACATCATACCATATCCATATGGACTCATATAATTGAGGTAGAGAAAACAGATACAATTACTTTTGAACCTGCTGAAGTATGTGTGTGTACATGCATACATGTATGAATATAGATTTGTGTGTGCATGTGCCTTTTAATGGCATGCATGTCTCATTACATTCATTTGTATCTATTTTCATACATGTAGGATTTGTGTAACTACATGCCTGTATGTATGAACCTGGGACATGCCTGAGGTAATGTGGCTCAATGTGTGGTGATTAAGCAACAGGCTCTGCTTGTAGACTGTCTTGCTTACACCAAACTTCACCATTGGCTACTGGAAGAAAGAAGTTAATCTCCACAGAGCTCAATTTGCACATCTGCATAATGGGAATAGATATGACTGAAGTATCCAGATGTAAGGATTAAATAGCATTATATATGAAATACAGTATTGGAACAGTGCCTCCTACAGAGTAAAAGTCCAATAAATTCTACCTGGAAGCTACAGCACTCTATCACCCTTTGTTGCTTTTCTTTGTTTTGTTTTTCTTTTTCACTTAGTCACCAATATATTTTACTTACTATTTTCACCTTTCCATCACTAAATTCACAAATGTATGCCAGTCAAAGGCCAGCTTATCATCAGTTTTCTAAAATGCTGCTGCCCAATCCTCAGAATCCAGCAGATACTTAGTAATTAATTATGGTCAGTTATACACATTTGGCTCTGTACATATCTGTCTTTGTGTCTGTCAGTGTGTGAGTGACTTGTACCCATCATGAGGGTGTCTGCCTGAGTACATTTAGGACTATGTGTCTATATGTTGTGGGAAGTGATTCAGCCAAGATTTCCAATATGGCAAATGTCAGAGAGGGAGACAGCTTTTGCAATGTTCTGACACTGGAGAACATATTCATTAAAATCACATCCTGAGGGTCTCACTGACACCAGTAGACCCAAAAAATATGGAGTAACTTGTAGGTCAGCGAATGCCTGCTCTCCTCAGGGAAGCCCCATTCCTGTATTGTGAATCTTATTTCTGCCCAATCTATTGATGTATTGCCAAGTCCACAGGAGTATGCCCTGAAGAAATGAGTTCATTGCTGTGGTCTCATGTTTCCATCTGCAAAGTGCCCTTCAGATATGGTGTAAGATTGATGGGCATTGGTTCCTAGGTTACATCAGGGAAATGGAGGTATTTATCCACTTCTCTTAAGCATAATTTTTAAGTGATTATTGTATTTCTTCCCCAACACTGAATATGATGATAGTGATGCTGATAATTGTGGTGGACATGAAGATATACTATGAAGACCTTCCAAGCAGGACTCAATGCACAGGTATGGGGGGTGTGGCCAGCAGACAGCCTGTAGATTTTTGTTTAGGTGCAAATAGCCACTTGGTCAGAGATCACATCCTTCCCAGGACATCTTATGACAGAGTGAATGGGAAGAGATAAATCTGGCCATTTGGACCTGATGATGATCTTTCTGCTTATTGTAGTACTTGCGTCCAAGTTGGGCAAAAGTTTACTGGATGCCTTATTCTATGTGTCTCTGTTCATCTCTTTTCTTTCACAGGTGATGGCTGCCAAATGTTTTGCCTCCAATTCCTTCCTGGCCTAAGGATTGAACATGAATAAATATACAGCCTCCCCAAACCCATCTCAGCATCTGCTCCTAGAGAAGCCAGTCTGCAATCATATGAAGTTATAGTGAACTCTATTATGTTTGCCTATGTAGAGATTGCTTCATTGTGCTACCACTTTGGCTCACAAAACAGCTTCCTTGGTTGTTCCTGTCACCAATCACATTTTATGGATGTGTGAGCATAGGCTCAGAGACAACAATGACAAGCTCTAAATCACAGCAAGTATCTCAAGGCTCTTTATTTAGAGCTGGATAAGAGGCTAGGTGTTGCAAGAACTCCCGCTTAGTCTGTTATTTGTTTAGAAATGGGGCCACTGTACCTAGACTACACTCAGGTGTGAACAACAAGAAGAACTAGCTAACGTATGATGCCTTCAAGACTGACAGCAGTTCCTGTCAATTGGGATATGAACTCCATCACGTTGCTGGACAAGATACTTTGCTTGGAGTCAGACAAGTATGCTAATAACCAGAGAATGAGAACTCTACTGATAAGATTAGAGAAAGGACGTGGCATCTGGATATTAATTTTTGTGTAAGCTCCTTCAATATGTACACTGAGAGCCCATCTACTGAAGATTTGGTGAGGAGCTATGTGGGATCAACAGCTATGTACACACACTCCTGGAAGGCAAGATGGCAGTCAAGAAAATTATAAGAAAACAAGGTTATTTTTTGTTTAACATTTTATTTACTTACTTATTTTGTAACTGTGTTTTAATTGAAACAGAATTACCTCAATTTTGAATCCTGCCAGGGAAGCAGGTAGGCTGACTACAGATACTCGCCTTTCCCTCTATTCCTCCAGATCCAATTCCCAAGTCTTACCCTTAGCTCTATAACAGAACACTTGCTGCAGCCTTCCCTACCCCATGCCCCATCTCCTGTGGATCCCACAGACCTCCTAACCTCCACCCCCACACTAAACTCATCTCTCTCTCTCTTTTTTTTTTCTTGTTAGGTTGGATATATTTTTTTTCCTTTTTTTTGTCACAGAATACTGTTTGCAGTAGAGGAAGCTGGCATTGCAGTCTGGTGGTGTCTTGGTTTCTTCACATAACCAGGACGTGGTCATCCTTCAGCGCAAAAGCCCTCATGGCACGTACCCTATTGAAATTCAGGACGGCTCCAATATTTTCTGTTTTTCTTTGTCATTTTTTAAAAATAAACATTTTTAGATTTGTCCACAAGAAGGCCACGTACGCTCTTGGCTAGCAGAAGACAAGTCAGAACAGTCGCTGCACACTTGGGCTGCTGCCTGCTCCAGGCTGGCAGTTGAAGTCCTTTTTTTAAAAAAAACTCATTTTTATTAAAAAAAAAATAAAAAATGCTCCATCAGTTTTACAAAATCTCTAAGGGAAACACAAGAGCAAGGTGCTGAGGTAGCTTTATCTGTGTGTTTTTCTCATTTTAAAAAAACCTGTAAATTTAATGCCCTGGGCCAACAACCTTGTATAAATTGCTATTTTCCTGCACTTTAAATTTTTTTATTATTTATTTATTTTTTAAATTACACTCATGATATTCATTAATTACATTCATGATATTAATCACATTTGTGGTATTCATAGATTACATTCACAGTATTCATTCAATTATATATATATATATATATTAATTTTAAATGCTGAATGTTATTTATTGAAGGGGGGAGGAGGTCTTAAATACAGGTTTAAATACATGGGAGGACCCCGGAGGGCAGAAGTTCGCTACTGATGTTTTACAATCTTGCTTCTAATCTGTTAACGCCCATTATTCAGGATACACAGACAAGGAACTTCTCTTAAGCATTCAGGAGGGTGGAACCTGGCATGTAATTATCATAGGGAGGATATCAAGGTCAAGCTGCACAAGCAAGGCAGCAGTTACCCAAAACAGGGGCCAGGGCCCTACAGGTCCCCCTTTTATTAAAAAAATGAGCTTCTGACTTGGGTTGCGTGGGACATCAGCAGGTCACCTTACCCATCATGGAGACGCCTGCCCAGGCCACACAGGTGCTCTGTCTTAGGTTGGTGATTGCCCCCCAGGCATTACCCGTCTCTGAATACTCATTTTCATACAGGCTCAATTGTGTGTGAGCTGCATAGTTAATTGCTGCCAAAGATCTCAAAGTGGCACTGGGCTTGCAATCTGTGTGCTCGATACAGAAAAGACCAACAGAGGTCCTATCTCACCCATAGCCAGTAGGCTAAAGGCAACTGAGCCATTCCCTTCCTTAACGAGCCATACTGTACGTTGGTATCCTTGTAAGATAGTATCCCAAAAGCAACTGGAACTTGAGTTTATAAATTTATAATTTTCAAAGCCAATCGAGATGTACATAACTACTGAATTAAATTTATCATGCCCAATAGAATGAAAGATTAACTAACTGTGGTAGCTACTTTTTTTTTGCCAGGGTCTCCATTGTGCTAGCTGTAGTAAGCAATTATGAAATGGTAATCCCAGAAAGAGTAGCAGTGGTGGGCGCCATTGCTAAAACAGCAACAGTGGCAGCAGCAATGTCAAATTCTCTTCTGGATTGTGTGGACATCCACTGGCATGGATACAACTCCAGTAACACGTACCACCAAGGCCCATTTTTCTTGATCCCAGCACGACTTTAGCTGGCAGCTCTTCTGGAGAATCCAATCTCATGGTTACAGTTCCTAGGCTTACATTTTAATGCTTGCCAAAGCTGGTGATATTGGGCTCTCAATCTCCATTGGCATCAGAAGGGTAGATTTTTTTCATGAAGACCCATTCGGTCTCTGTCATGTTGGGCTTCAGCAGCAGCCACAGGGCACGTTCAGTGCTCAGAAATCCAAAAAGGAACATCATTGTCTTGAGGAAAGACATAAACAGAACCCCGGGGCCACACCAACACTAGATCAGGTCTCCTCCATGTGCTAGTAGAAAGATCCTTCCATCGCTCCAGAGGGTGATTTGCAACAGGAGCTCTCCAGTGCTTATCTGCATCGGATATTCCAGCAGAATCCACTGGTAAACTCCAGCAGAATCCACTGATAAAAATTTAAAATATATAAAACAAGGGAAAGAATAGAATGAGGAGAGGAATGATGAGTCCCTAGTTCTCTCTTTTTTTTTTGCTTTAGTAAAATGTTTGTTTGTTTAATATTTCAAACTTTTCTTTTCTTTTTATTTTTTATTGTTTAAAATTAATTAATTAATTTATTTATTTTTCTATTATCAGCTTGATAGAATATGTATTCTTATCTTAATAGTAAGATGTTTCATTGAGGCTTGCTCAGTGATTGAGTAAATTTATTATAAGCCACAGTCGTCCTAGGGACCTCCATGCTATATATATAGCCTCCATGGTTCTGTGGGTTGTAGTCTGATTGTTCTTTATTTTATATCTAGAATCCACTTATGAGTGAGTACATACCATGATTGTCTTTCTGGGTTTGGGTTACCTCACTCAGGATGATATTTTCTAGTTCCATCCATTTCCCTCCAAATTTCATGCTTTCATTGTTTTTCTCTGCTGAGTAGTACTCCATTGTGTATATGTACCACATTTTCTTCATCCATTCTTCAGTTGACGGGCATCTAGGTTGTTTCCAGGTTCTGGCTATTACAAATAGTGCTGCTATGAACATAGTTGAGCATGTATCTTTATGGTATGAATCAACATTCCTTGGGTATATGCCCAAGAGTGGTATTGCTGGGTCTTGAGGTAGTTCGATTCCTAATTTTCTGAGAAACCACCATACTGATTTCCACAGTGGTTGTACAAGCTTGCATTCTCACCAACAGTGGAGGAGTGTTCCCTTTGCTCCACATCCTCTCCAACATTGACTGTCATTAGTGTTTTTGATCATAGCCATTCTGACAGGTGTAAGGTGGTATCTCAGAGTCATTTTGATTTGCATTTCTCTGATGATTAAGGATGTTGAGCATTTCTTTAAATGTCTTTCAGTCATTTGTGATTCTTGTCTTGTGAATTCTCTGTTTAGCTCTTTAGCCCATTTTTTAATTGGATTGTTTAGTATTTTGATGTCTAGTTTCTAGAGTTCTTTATATACTGTGGAGATCAATCCTCTGTCAGATGTAGGGTTGGTGAAGATTTTTTCCCATTCTGTTGGCTGTCTTTTTGTCTTTGACTGTGTCTTTCGCCTTGCAAAAGCTTCTCAATTTTGAGAGGTCCCATTTATTAATTGTTGTGCTCAGGGTCTGTGCTGTTGGTGTTATATTTAGGAAATGGTCTCTGGTGCCAATGCATTCAAGAGTACTTCCTACTTTCTTTTCTATTAAGTTTAATGTAGCTGGATTTATGTTGAGGTCTTTGATCCACTTGGACTTGAGTTTTGTGCATGGTGACAGATATGGATCTATTTGTAATCTTTTACATATTGACATCCAGTTATGCCAGCACCATTTGTTGAAGATACTTTCTTTTTTCCATTGTATAGTTTTGGCTTCTTTGTCAAAAACCAGGTAGGTGTTCATATGTGCATGGATTAATGTCAGGGTCTTCAATTCGATTCCATTGGTCCGTATGTCGGTTTTTATACCAGTACCAAGCTGTTTTTATTACTAAAGCTCTATAGTAGAGTTTGAAGTCAGGGATGGTGATGCCTCCAAAGGTTGCTTTATTGTATAGGATTCTTTTAGCTATCCTGGGTCTTTTGTTTTTCCATATGAAGTTGAATATTTTTCTTTCCAAGTCTGTGAAGAATTGTGTTGGGATTTTGATGGGGATTGCATTTAATCTGTAGATTGCTTTTGGTAAGATTGCCATTTTTACTATGTTAATCCTGCCTATCCATGATCATGGGAGATCCTTCCATTTTCTGATATCTTCTTCAATTTCTTTCTTTAGAGATTTAAAGTTCTTATCAAAAAGGTCCTTCACTTGTTTAGTTAGTGTTATCCCAAGGTATTTTATATTATTTGTGGCTATTGTAAAGGGTGATGTTTCTCTGACTTCTTTCTCAGCCCTTTTATCATTTGTGTATAGGAGGGCTGCTGATTTTTTGAGTTGATCTTGTATCCTGCCACTTTACTGAAGGAGTTTATCAGCTGTAGGAGTTCCCTGGTAGAGTTTTTGGGGTCACTTATGTATACTATCATATCATCTGCAAATAGTGAAAGTTTGACTTCTTCCTTTCCAATTTGTATCCCTTTGATCTCCTTTTGTTGTCTTATTGCTCTAGCTAGAACTTCTAGTACTATATTGAATAAATATGGGGAGAGTGGACAGCCTTGTCTTGTTCCTAAATTTAGTGGTATTGCTTTGAGTTTCTCTCCGTTTAATTTGATGTTTGCTGTTGGCTTGCTATAAATTGCCTTTATTATGTTTAGGAATGTTCCTTGTATTCCTGATCTTTCTAAGATCTTTATCATGAAGGGGTGTTGGATTTTGTCAAAGGCTTTTTCAGCATCTAATGAGATGATTATGTGGTTTTTTCTTTCAGTTTGTTTATATGGTGTATTACATTGACAGATTTTCATATGTTGAACCATCCTTGCATCCCTGGGATGAATCCTACTTGGTCATGGTGGATAATTTTTTTGATGTATTCTTGGATTCGGTTTGCCAATATTTTGTTGAGTATTTTTGCATCAATGTTCATGAGGGAGATTGGTCTGTAGTTCTCTTTCTTTGTTGCATCTTTGTGTGGTTTGGGTATCAGGGTAATTGTAGCCTCATAAAAAGAGTTTGGTAGTGTTCCTTCTGTTTCTATTGTGTGGAACAATTTGAAGAGTATTGGTATTAGTTCTTCTTTGAAAGTCTGGTAGAATTCTGCACTGAAACCATCTGGTCCTGGGCTTTTTTTGGTTGGGAGACTTTTGATAACTATTTCTATTTCTTTAGGGATTATTGGTCTATTTAAATGGTTTATCTGGTCTTGATTTAATTTTGGTATGTGGTATTTATCCAGAAAATTGTCCATTTCTTCCAGGTTTTCCATTTTTGTGGAGTACAGGTTTTTGAAGTATGATCTGATGATTCTCTGGATTTCCTCGTTGTCTGTTGTTATGTCTCCCTTTTCATTTCTGATTTTGTTAATTTGGGTGCTCTCTCTTTGCCTTTTGGTTAGTTTGGCTAGGGGTTTGTCTATCTTGTTAATTTTTTCAAAGAACCAACTCTTTGTTTCATTGAATTTTTGTATTGTTCTCTTGCTTTCTATTTCATTGATTTCAGCCCTCAATTTGATTATTTCCTGGTGTCTATTTCTCCTGGATGAGTTTGTTTCTTTTTGTTCTAGATCTTTCAGTTGTGCTGTTAATTCATTGATATGGGATTGTTCCGTCTTCTTTATGTGTGCATTTAGAGCTATGAATTTTCCTATTTAGCACTGCTTTCATAGTGTCCCATAAGTTTGGGTATATTGTACTTTCATTTTCATTGAATTCTAGCAAATCTTTAATTTCTTTCTTTATTTCTTCCTTGACCCATTGATGTTTCAGGTAGGCATTATTCAGTTTCCATGAGTTTGTAGGCTTTCTATAATTTTTGTTGTTGTTGAAGTCTAACTTTAAGGCATGGTGGTCCGATAAGATACAGGAGGTTATTCCAATTTTTTTGTATCTGTTGAGATTTGTTTTGTGGCCAAGCATGTAGTCAATTTTTGAGAGGGTTCCATGGGGTGCTGAGAAGAAGGTATATTCTTTTGTGTTAGGATGGAATGTTCTGTAGATATCTATTAAGTCCATTTGAGTCATAACATCTGTTAGGTCCTTTATTTCTTTGTTAAGTTTCAGTCTAGTAGATCTGTCTTTTGGTGAGAGTGGTGTGTTGAAATCTCCCACAACTAATGTGTGGGGTTTGATGTGCATTTTAAGCTTTAGTAGTGTTTCTTTTATGAATGTGGGTGCTTTTGTATTTGGGGCATAAATGTTTAAAATCGAGACTTCATCTTGGTGGATTTTTTCTGTGATAAATATGTAATGTCCATCCTGATCTCTTTTGATTGATTTTAGTTTGAAGTCTATTTTATTAGATATTAGGATAGCTACACCAGCTTGTTTCTTAGGTCCATTTGCTTGGACAAACTCATCTCTTTATCCCAGCGCTCAACTCCAGCAGACACTCCCTGCTAACCAACCCACAGGCCATGCTTGCCAGGGAAGTAATTATGCTGACTTCAGTTCCTCACCTCTCCTTCTGCTACTTCAGATCCAATCCCCCAGTCTCATCCCAAGTCCTGTAGGAGAACATCTGCTGTGATCTCCTTTTCCTCTCTGACCCCATTCACAATAAATCACAAAGATCATCTCCAATGTCCCCTTCCACCAAATCATCCCAGCATCCCAGCCTCCAACACTAGCAGGTATTCCCTGTGAACACACAAGCTGAGCAGGCCAGGGAAGCAGGGAAGCTAACTGAAGACCTTCACTTCCTCTCCTCCGAATCCAATCCTCTAACCTCATTCCTAGGTCTGCAACAGAATATCTGCTGCAGCCTTCCTTTCCCCATGCCCACATCTCCCATGGATCCCACAGACCTTCCCCTCCTAACCTCCATCCCCAACTCTGCTTTATTCCAGCTCCCAACTCCAGCAGACACTCCCTGCTAAACAATATGCCACTCCTGCCAGGAAGCAGGCAGGCTGACTGCAGATCTTCCCCTCTCCTTCCATTCCTACAGATTCAATCTCCCAATCTGATCTCCAGCTCTATAGCAGACTTTCTGGG
>CABHPQ010137233.1:5000-11626 GCA_902168405.1 Peromyscus aztecus | reverse complement strand
TCCGGAAGCCACATAAAAATCCAGGCGTGGCTGCCAGTAACCCCAGCACTGGGAAGGCAGAGGCAGGAGGATGCTTGGAATTCACTGGGCAGCTGGTCTAGCCAATCACCAAGCTCCAGACGCAGTGAGAGGCTCCATCTCAAACACTGAGATGGAGAGCCATTGAGGAAATACTCTTAACAGCTACCTCTGGCCTCAACACAAAATCATACCCTCATGCACACACACATGAGCATGTACACATGCATACAGCACACCAGAAAAAGAAAAAAAATCAAAATTTAAACCACAACTGTGATACACTTAGAGTCTGTCCTCACAGAGTCTGGAGAACAGAAACAAGTCACAGGTGACATCTGAATGAAGAACAGACCACTGCAGGTGAGAAAGGAAACTGACCAGTCGGGAAAACGTGAGGAAATGTCCTGTGAAGCTCAGAATGCCCATGCAACTAAAAAGAAAATCAGGTGGTGTGCCTGAGTGAGCACGAGAGCATGGAACATGGAAAACATGGAGTTAAACTGAGAACTAATGACATTTTGTCTAGACGTGAGTAAATGAAAATTTTTATTCAAATCCTCATGTTTAGTCTTCAGAGTAATGAAGCCTCAGAAACAGTGGTGGATGGCCAAATTCCTGGTTTTTCCTAGATCTAAAGGGAAGCACAGAGCAGAGGAAGTATCCCTGCCATGCCTCTGTGGCAAGCGGTTCAGGTTGTCATGTTATATCACACACACACACACACACACACACACACACACACACACACACACACCATACAAAACACACACACACACACACACACACACACACACACACACACACACACACACACCATTTCCTCTTCTCCTCACTCCTTCCAGCCTCCTCAGCCACTAGACCAAACCCATCTATAGCTGATGCAGAAGGCGCGCTCTGGCCATTGACCACCCATCCTATGCCACCTGTTCTCGGGTGAATACAGGAGAGACGGGATTAAGGGCATCTGGAGAACAGGTTCATTTTCTGGAGCCTGGGGAGATTTCTAGTGTAGCTATAGTGGCCTCATCTCTGTGGCCCAGGATGCCTCCTTCCCACGCTCATGTTACCAACACCTGTTCAGAGAGAGGCACTAAGCCTTCCTTACAGGGCTTCCTCTTCCTCTGAAATGTAGTCTGTGGCCACAGCCAGCCGTGGGGAAAAGGGGAGGAGGGGACAGAATGGGAGAGTAATGCGGTCTTTATCCTAACCACCTACAAATCCAAGTCCTCTGCTAGGAAGAAAGAAGGGAAAAAGGAATTTGTAGGAATAACCAGATGGGTCTGATATTAACAAGTATTTTGTTACATATGTTTCAAATTCTATGATGCTGTTGAGATTTCTTTAGATCTCTTAGACTATGGCTGGAGAAGTAGGTCAGAGGGCAAAGTTCTTGTCACACAAGCATCAGGAACTGAGTTCAAAGTCAGCCAGGCAGCCTAGACAGCAAGCCCCAGGTGCCAGAGACAAGGTCAACAGCACACTTGAGGCTCACCTTCGGCCTCCACACCAACTCGTGTGTGCAGAGGCACACACACAAATATTTTAAATAACAACAAAAGGGTGCCTATTATAACTCCTGTTTTGAAGTTATCTCTAAGAGATGCTAAGCTCTCCTTTTTGTCTTTTTTATTTTTCCAGTGCTGAGGATCAAACTTAGGGCATGATCCATTCTTCGGAAAGTGTTTATGAACCAACCTTATGGGTGTCCACTGCCAAAGAAATTCCGCCTGTCAAAACCCTTCTCTGACACTTGACCTGAACAGCTGCTGATTCTGAGCCTCCCGCTTTGACACTCGGTTTGACTGAAAATGAATGTCTCTTACAGTCTGTCACTCCAAGTCACCGAGGAGCATCCTAAGAATGACAAAATCCAACCCCTTCCACTGCCTTCTCCACCTGCCGCAAAGATCCAGTCCTGAAATCGCTCTCTTAGAAAACACAGCCAAAGCCAAAAACTCAGCCTGCAGTGCAAATGTTTAGGTGGTCATGTCCCTGATATTAGCAATGACCTTGAACGCTCTCTAAACACAAGAGACCAGTCTTTAAATCATTAACTTACTTTGGATTGCCGCTTAGGAGTAGGGGACCTGGTAAAAAAAAAAAAATTTTAAGTTGCTGTCTTTACAAGGTACAACTTTTTTTTTTTTCTTTTTGGTTTTGGTTTTGGTTTTTTGAGACAGGGTTTCTCTGGGTAGTTTTGGTGCCTGTCCTGGATCTTGCTCTGTAGGCCAGGCTAGTCTTGAACTCACAGATACCTGTTTGCCTCTGCCTCCTGAGTGCTGGGATTAAAGGCATGCACTACCATGCCCAGTTTACAAAGTATAATATTTTTAAGTAAATTTGAACATCCCAGAAATGTAACAAGACTCCCATAATAGCCTTTCATCTCAAACTTACATTTTTTGTTTGTTTGTTTGTTTGTTTGTTTGTTTGAGACATGTCTCTCTAAGTAGTCCTGGCTGTCCTGGAACTCACTCTGTAGACCAGCTGGCTTCGAACTCACAGAGATCTGCCTGTCTCTGCCTCTCCAGTGCTGGGATTAAAGGTGTGTGCCACCACACCTGACAAGTAAACTTACATTTCTATTATTAAGAAGTTAGTATTAGAGCCAGGTGGTGGTGGTGGTGGTGGCGCATGCCTTTAATCCCAGCACTTGAGAGGGAGAGCCAGTCAGATCTCTGTGAGTTCAAGGCCAGCCTGGTCTACAGAGTGAGATCCAGGACAGGCACCAAAACTACACAGAGAAACCCTGTCTCGGAAAAACCAAAAAAAAAAAAAAAAAGTTAATATTAGAGTATTATATGCTAGAACCAGGCAATTAATAATACTGCTTTAGTTTTCAAATTGTTTTATAGTTTGTACATTTTCTTCCTTTCATCTCTCTTTTACATGTATATAATAACTAATCTGTGTACTGAATCAAGAGGCTTTAAGAACATGAGTCAATATGATGCTAGTGAATTTCAAATTCTTAGACATGAGCCAAACACATCAATGGATATAATCAAAATTAATTTTTTAAAAAATAAAAATACTAGCTATTTGTTCTCTTTCCTTTTAAATTTAAATATTAAATGCCTCTCATTCACCATTTATTTTCGAATCTTTTAAAGGTTACAAAGTGAAACACATCCTACTATTTTTTTTCTAGAGTTGCATGTTAACACCTGAACTGTTCTCTGGGTTTGTTTCAGGAAGTTCTTCCTGGACGAGTTCGAGCACAAAAATCTGTTCCTGGGAGGATTCTGTATTATCCACTAAGACAAAGAGCTACTCTTAGTTAAGAAATCGTCTTGGAGGTGCTTGCAAATTCACTCTTTAAGCTTGTAGAAACAAAACTGAACATGCAAAATATCAACTTTTTCTGATGTAAGTTTTGTCATGGGTTGACTTTTTAAACCTCTAACAGCAAGATGGACTAGCACCAGATACTGTGAGAACTCCCCTACTTTTAAGAGTGTCTGTGGATCACAAAGATTTCATAAGAACAATTACACTGAAATTTTTCCCAGGCTGGTATTGATAGCCACTTGGCTACCTTAAAATACATACATCCCAATGTAACACACATTTGTTCAGTTAGTGACTTACGGCATGAATAAGCCAGTCACCAAAGGGCTACTACACAATCCACCTCCAGGACATACCTGGAATAGGCAAATTCATAGAGACAGAAAAGAGGTCAGAAGTCACCAAGAACCACAAAAAGGATGTAGACCTGTGCCTGAATGGTATGGTGTTTCTGACATGCAGAAGTCCTGGCTGCCTACACTGTGGATGTTCTTTCTGCCCCGAGTTGACTACACACTTAAGGCAGCCAAGATATCAAACAATATAGTATATGTACTATATCACAATTCACTTCAAAAGGCCTACACATTTACTATGGCTTTCCTTGGCTACAAGTTGTGACATTTCACTCAGGCCAAGTTCCTTTCCCACTGTGGCTCATACCACACTGCCCTAGGAGTAGCAGAAAGCCCAGTCTAGCTCGGTGATTTCCCTGGTAGCCAGATCTGTGCACTGCCACTTGCCTTCCTGAGCATGTCGTGTTCTAACTAGCTCTTTCTGTTGTGATAAACACCATGACCAAAAGCAGCCCAGAGAGGAAAGGGTTTGCTTGGTTTACAGGTGACAGTTCACCATCAAGGGAAGTCTGGGCAAGGAGCTCAGGACAAATACTTGAAGCAGAAATCAGGTTCATAGTTCAGCTTCATTATGTACAGGCTAAGCCCACCTGCCTAGAGATGGCTCATCCCACAGTGAGCTGGGCATTCTCATATCTATTATCAATTTTTTAAAAAGACTCTATTGTCATGCACACAAGCCAATCCGATGGTAACAATTCTTTAATCTTCTAAGGTATGTCTAGTTGACAACCAAGATTCGCCATCACAAGTAATGACTCCCACCTAATCCAAGTGGGAATGAATTCTACCACTCTGTAATCTAAAAAATTAATATGAGATACAGAGAATACAGGAACTGCTAGACCCTGTGCATCGTCACGATGGTATCCAGGGGGAAGGTCCCGCTGTTCAGAGCCCTGTAACATGCTTGTCTGCCTCTTTTTGGCTCACTCAGAGTCCTACTTTCAACAGCCTTGAGTTTCTTAAATGTCCTTGAAGGCGTTTCCTGCCCTTGAGCTGGCCAGGGATGGTTTCTGTTTATCCAACAAAGAGCTTCACTTGAGCCAGTCACCCAGTGCTCCAGCTTTATCCAGTGGGCAGCAGTGAGAGCAGTGTGATGGACAGGCCCCTTTGGGTCCTCTAAGATCAGACAGTGAGAGCCGGGATGCCAGGGGTCCTTGTCAGCTGTTACACGTGGTTATCAAGACAACTCACTGCAAGGCGTGCAGATGACTTAATTAAATGTGAACAGGAACTGGAGGGCACCTCACTCTCTGAAACCTTGGGAATGGGACACTTCAATCTGCCAGTTTATCCAGGCTAACGGACAATGTTGGGGCTTGTTTAAGGTTGCAGTCTTTTGATAGGTTTTGTTTATGATTTGATCCTGGGCCTCTTTATATTGAGCCCCGAGGATACATATGCACTCCGAGCAGTGCTCAGTTGTCCTGTTTTCGGCAGGAGATGCTGTGCAAGGAGAGCTCTTGGTGACGGCTTTGCAAGCAGCCTCGCGGTCTCCAAGAGACCTCTCTGGGGCTCCACCACAGATTCCCTTAATAACAACTGTCTGTAATAACAGTCCTGCACTCGATAATCAGCACAGACTGATTGTTTCTGGTGATACCTTAACAGTGACAAACATCTTACTTTAGATAGAACCTCAGGAACGTGTGTCTGAATTCTAAGAATTTAGATATGAGTTTAGATTGCACTGTGCCAACTTCCCTCGCCCTCCCAGGCATTCATGCGAATCTGTGACCTTCATCTCTCTTTAAAACAGCAAAATCAAGCAGGAAGAAGAGGGGCAGGGGAACTGTGAGTTAAAAGTAATTACAAAGGACGTTAAATCTGGTGTGGTGGTACACACCTATAATTCCAGCACTCAGGAGGATGACTACAAGTTTAAGGACAACCTGCATTACATATTGTGTTCCAGCCCAGCCTGGGCTACAATATGAGGCCCTACCTTAAAAAAAAATCATTTTAGATGAAAATTATTTTTTCCAAAGCTTCCAGAGAAGCTGGAAACAATTAATAGGAGGCAATTTATAGGAAAACAACAGCTGTGCAACCCTAGAGTTGGAGACCTGAGGGAACTGAGTAGAAGCCTGGAATCCACAGGGTGGGTACTCTGTCTAAGCACCCCAGATCTTTGTGACTTCCTTCCCGACCAGGCTCCCAGGTCCTGGTGTCATCACCATAGATGTCTGTAAACCCAGCGCACACTTCAGTGTCCGGAAGGTGTCATGACAGTCGCAGAGGGTCTGAACCAAGTTCAAACCTCTCTATCAGGTGAAAGATGAAAAACATTTTCAGCAGGGTGGTGGTGGAGCATGTCTTTAATCACAGCACTTGGGAGACAGAGCCAGGTGGATCTCTCTGAGTTTGAGGCCAGCCTGATCTACAGAGCGAGATCCAGGACAGGCACCAAAACTACATGGAGAAACCCTGTCTTCAAAAACAAAAAAAAAAAAACAAAACAAAAAAAAAAGGAAAGAAAGAAAGAGAGAGAGAGAGAGAGAGAGAGAGAGAGAGAGAGAGAGAAAAGTGTTTTCAGATTATTTTGCCACTGCTTGTCTCAACAACATAAAATATCTGCTTTGGAAGTTTTGAGCTATTAAAATGAATAGCAAATGTTCATTGATTTTTGGAAAATGAAACAAGACAATGTCAAAAATGTGCCATTGACTGTGGATGTCACAAGGACACAAATGCCCATCCATCCTGATAAGCCTGCAAAGTTGAGCTCACATTGTACCTCCTCCTTGGAGACCCCTCAACCAGGTTGGACCAGCACAACAGGAAGAAATATGGTTCTCCCAATTCCCTGTGACATAGTTCCTAGCCTTCTCGTGGCATTTGGAAGGAACTACCTGACAGGGCTCTTCATATCTCATCTCCGTTGCTAACCACTAAATCCATCCACAGCTATTCATTAAATACCTACTAGGCTTCATAGAGTTCTGATTCTGTCTC
>CABHPQ010137229.1:0-12576 GCA_902168405.1 Peromyscus aztecus | reverse complement strand
ATAAGTGTTTCTATGCATTTTACAAGTTTACTCAGACATGTAACTTGTATATGTTATTAACTTCAACTCTTTTTTCCCTTGCAACCGACTATACAGCGACCAGCTACATTTACCAAAGCCTGGGTGATGTGGAGTGGTACATAGAGATGAAGCTGTCGTCATGGCAACAGTGAGTGAAGTATCGAAAATCCCCAAGGAGAAGCCAGTGTTCTGAGAATAGGTCACTGGAATCGGGGACTAACAGGTTGGCCACTGGTGAACCATTTAGAGAAAAAAAAACAAACAAAAAACTCCTGTTTCTGGTTACAAGCTTTTTTCTTTGCTGTCCAAGTTATTAAAACTATAGCTTAGTAAGGTGTTTTGTGTTCTTTGTATAGTAGGTATTGTTAGAGAGTATTCATAAATGTTATACTCTGATTAGTTTGTCTTGAGAATTTTAGTATAATTTGAATGCTAACTAGGTTACTGTATGGCCTTTTCAACTACAGGGGGGTGCATGCATGTAGCCATAAAGTGATTGTTTGTAGTTATGCCTACATAAAGATAACAGTAATACCAGTGTCCAGTCCTCAATATGAGATATTTGACTTGCCCCCCCCCATGGTTTTTTTTCATAGTTTGATAGCTCTTCAGAATAGCTGAATTTAAAGGAAAAGAAAAGCTATTTATACCAGTAGTTTTCAGATACAATTTGCTATTTATATGTAACGTATTCCCAGTGTGCTAAGAGTTTTTTTTTCTTTAGTCTGTTCATGTCTTTTAAGGTTAATGTTACAAGATAAACTTAAAAACAACTACTTTTATTGGTGACTGTTGATGCTATTTTCAGTGTATAAAAGTAAGAATTGGAAGGGTCAGGTCAGTATTGACAATTTATCTAACCATCTGTAGTTTATTTCTGTGGTTCTGAGGTAACTTCAGTTTGACATTTAAGGAATGTTCCTATTTACTTCAAAATAAGCATTAGAAATTTCTGTGTGTTGAGTAGGAATCCTGTCTCCCTACGTGTGTATTATTAATTACCCATCTGGTTTATAGTGTAGTTCCTTGTACTACTTCCAGAGTATCAGTCCTTTTTAATAATGAGACTAACCATGCTTGAACCCCCTACTTGTAAAGTTTTGTCATTCATATGCTGTGTTTCAGTCATACCATAGAAAGTAGCTATCATACAAACTTCTAATAAACAGACCAAGATTTCCTAAAGATTGAAATTTGATTTCAGATCAATTAATGAGCAAAGTCTGGTAATAAAGAATCTTCAGAGGTGGAGTTTGGTAGTTTTGAGTGTTGTCCATATTCCTGAGTTCTGAAAAGATGAGGACTTAACTCCCTCAGCTTTAAGTGCCACCTCTTAATCTAGTGTTGATCAAGGATGCTTACTTGATTGGGAGGAAATTCTACCAAGCCTTGATTCAACAGAATGTATTGCTAAAAACATTTCTGTTTGGTTGCTTTGTCAATATTAAAAGCTTTTGCTGCTTAAATGCTTTTTCAGAATCTGTTTACTGATTTATGGAGACATTTTCTGTTTTATCATGGTATAAAATGCTTCTGTAAAAGTAGTTGTTAATTTTGTATTCATTGAGCTTGCCTTGATTTATGAGGTAAATTTCTGAGCAAAATGAAGACGAGATTATGCATTTACAAAGCTAACTTGGAAAAAATTGGTAGTGGCAAGACTGAACAAGAGCTTAGACGGTTGAGTTGTTGTAAGGTTGGTTTGTTTGGAGTTTTAAGATTCAGGTCTCACTGTGTTAGCTTGGGGTGGCCTGAGATTTATGATCCTTGTGCCTTTACATGTTCTATGGGATTCTGATGTGGGGAATGTGCTTATGGCAGAGGAGTAACTGCCATAAGCAGATACTTGTTTAAGCAGAATTAGTGATGAATCCTTAAATTCGGCACCAGTTGGTAGCCACAATTGAAAAATTGTTTACCTGTTTAATCACAGATTTTATTGCCATTTTTAAAAATAACTAACTATAAAACAGTTTTCTTAGTAAGCTATGATATACATTTTAACACATGAGAAAAGTGAGAGAGAAATTGGCTTTTGTGAACTATTTGTATAGGGATTTTATTTTATTTTACTTTATTTTGTTGTTCTTTGATTTTTTTCGAGGCAGGGTTTCTCTGTGTAGCTTTGGTGCCTTTGCTGGAACTCACTCTGTAGCCCAGGCTGGCCTTGAACTTACAGAGATCCACCTGGCTCTGTGTCCCGAGTGCTGGGATTAAAGGCATGAGCCACCACCACCTGGCTGTATAGGGATTTTAATGGTGCTGTTTACTTACTGTCTGGATTTCAGGGGTTAAGAACTAAGCTGTGTACAGATAAACTGGAGCCTCTGAGTCCTAATACTAGTTGAAGGACAACCTTGTAATGCATTTATAAAATCTGAAAAATCGTGAACCCTTGTATAGTATCTCTTTGGAGTATGTTTTCATACATACATTGCTTGCTCCCATTTGAGATAAACTTGACTATTAAGTGCAATTTGCAGCTATTGTCCTGATAAAACTGATTCAAAACAGGCCATTGCCCTACTTAACCACCTTAAAATTTCTCACACTTTGAAAATGTAGTAGATATTGAACTTGAAGCAGTCTTGCATCATTACTTTGTTACTGTTAATGGTGTTACTTCTACCAGTTATTATTTAACACAAAGTTACAGAATAACAGTAACTGATTTTGCTTTTAAGTAAAATAAGGAAAATATAAAATAACCTTTTTTTTTAAAAAAAAAAAAAAAAAAACTCTTGATAGCCTGATACCAGGGAGGTAGTAATGTACTTCATTTCAGTTTTTTTTTCAGTCTTGTGTTAACTCAGGTTGGCCTCAGTTCACCTGTTTAGTGGATGGAGGATGTCCTTGAAGTCTTTATCTCCACATTCTTCTACTCCCACCCCCATATAGTGTTGGGCTTACAGGTATGAGCTACTATTCCTGGCTCAACATTACAGATTAGATTGTTTTATTACCTTCAAGTGGTTATGTGTAAATAGGCTCTTTGTTTCTGAGCAGGTTGTATATTGAAGTATTCAGGCAGTGCATTCTCTAGAGTATAAAACTTGGAACTTGTCTGAAAATTTGAGAACGCGTTTAAATGATATTCTACCCATATACTTATTGTACAGTCATTAATAGACATGTACTTCTTGCTGTTTGAGATAAGAATGTATCAAAAAAACATGCTAAATTTCATAGATGACATTAACATTACTTAACTGGCAGATTGTAAGACAAGCCAGATTGCACTTGCCTCTAACATGACCCACCCTAGTGGGTGAGGCAGAATGAGCTCCATAACCAAGACTTTATTTTTTTAAAAAAGAAACAAACTTACATGATGTACATGAGATGACTTTTTTTAATGAATGGCTAGGTGTCCCTTCCTTCCCCCAATATGAAAAATGACTTACAAAAACAGCTGGGGCAGGGGGGGAGGGGGCGCGACACACATCCCACACAGGCCTTGACTGTGGTTTCTGAGTCTGTTCCCTCTCTGTGGCCTTCCAGGCTCATAGGAGCTACATTGACTGAGCTACCTAATTTACTCTTAAACCTGTTTTTTTAATATTCATTTGGCAATTGAGCTAATTGTGGGTTTGCTTTTTTTGTTGTTACGGGGTTTTGTTTTTGTTTTTTTGACCGGGGTAGGTGCTAATTAGCAGTTAGATATTCTTTGTGTATTTGTTTTTAGTGTGTTGACCATAAATTTGGCAAAGGTTTTACTCAGAATTTTTCTAGGTCTTTGTTCATAATTAGAGCTTTATAGTAAATCTTTCAGGATCACATTGGTTCTTGCCATTTCGAAGTTTCTTCTGGGAGGCTGATGAGGTTTGTGCCAATAATGTTTATCACTGAAGTTAAGTGCATAAGTTAAAGAAGAAAAAGTCAGACCTAAGAATATATGTTTTTGTTTTTGTTTTTTTAAGTTGTGTTAGTTTTAGGAGCTTTGTCTAGTTGCATATAATTAGCATAACTTGGACAGCATAAGATTAATGCTTTAACTTGTTAGCAGGAGTTTAAAAAGCTGGTTTCTGTTGCCAATAGTTGGTTGGAAGGGAAAATGGAGATGCCACAAGTAAAAGGTTTTGGATGTGCAAAACAGTTTTGATTTTATTTCTTACAAACTATAGGACTCCAAGCCCTCTGATCCTTGATCAGAACTACATAAACACCAAAAATCAAGTTATCAAGGCAGAAAGGAGGGTGCTAAAGGAGTTGGGATTTTGTGTTCATGTCAAGCATCCCCATAAGGTGAGTTATAGAATGCAGAAATTATATTTCGTAAGTATTAGGGCTTTGCCTAAAATTTTGACTTATGTGGAGAGTTAATCTGAGTTTTCAAAAGCTTTCTTTTAGGTGTTGATGTGTGTCAGTAAAATGGTATTCAAAACAGGCTTTGTTATTTGTAATTGTGTGATCATGAATATTCGTTGGGTTAAGTTTCAGTTTTTCCACCTAACAAACTCTTGTGATAGAATTCCTTATGTAAGGAATGAATTGTACATATATGTAGAAACTGGCACATTAAAGTGTTGAAAATGTTAGCTGCTCACTGTAAACAGTTCATAAAAGCTTTCTCTTTTGGCTTTCTTTCCTATTCCCCTTCTGAACAGTAGTTGGAAGAATTGGGACTATTGGAGATAGCTAGCTCTGCTCTTAACTGGGTGACACTGGCTGGTATCTTCAAGTTCTATTTTTGTAAAATTATAAAATGATGATAATGAGGTCCAGAAACACTTGGCATGAACTGAAGTAATTATATGTATTTAGTGTGTCTTGCTGGGAGCCAGATGCAAGGCAAGCATTCTATCATTGAGTTATATGTATGTAGCTTTTATTTAAGAAACTTTAGTGTGCTAAGCTTTACTGCAGAAATTAATTGCTGTAATGCTTAGTATTCTAGAAAATGTGCTGTGGCCATTGTGTACTCTCATAGCATAAATTCTGCTCTTTTTGATGAATGCTAGGGGAAATAAAAGTTATTAGCCACCACTTGTATCACATTTTTATAGAATCGAGTAATGTGATAATCCACACTGAGTTTGGTATGTTTGACGTTGGCCTGTGTTTGTAATTGTATAGGAGTTAAAGCTGCAACTAACACTTGATGCTTTATTCATTGACCTCTGCTGTGAAAGAACCACCAATATGCTGAATGGTTTTTTTTCTTTTTCTCCTCAGATCATTGTGATGTATTTACAAGTCTTAGAGTGTGAGCGGAACCAAACCCTGGTTCAAACTGCCTGGTAAGTTGCTTTTTTACATTTCTTCTTTAGTCAGGAAAACAGAAGCAGAAATAAAGTAAGTTTCATTTTTTTCTTTCCAAAATAATGAAATAAGTTTGTTTTGGGGCATTTTGTTTTTGTTGTTGTTGTTTAACCAAAAGGTAAATAATGCTTATTTCTGCTTCCTGTTTTCTTGGCTTGACTAATTACTTTTAATGGAGAACTCAATTTAACTTTGTTCTTTTTTCTACTCTTTAATTAAAGGGTAGTCCATGATGGTAAGTCATAGAACTCTGCCCTCTGCACTTCAGCCCATGACCTCAGGATGGCCTGATTGGCTAGCCTGCTCTCCAGCCAATCCAGTGCAAGCTCTCATCCGAGATTCACTGAAGTGGTCCATATCCATCTGGCAGCATCTTCTAGTTCTGTCGGGGTGTCAAAAGGATTTGTATATTTGCTTCTAGAAGTAACTATGCATCATGCCTATGTATTTAATGTATACCTGTAACTATCAAAATGAATATTTCATTTTTGATAGATTGTTGTCCAGCCATTATGAATTGTTTTTTTTTTTTTTAATTGGGTTCAGTTAAATTTCTACGTGCAGTGTGTATAGCATCCGTACCAAAGGAGGCTACCTTAACCTTGTAGCTTTAAATGGGTACCTGTTGCCATTGTAGGTTGGTTACTCCAGCTAGTGAGCCATTGCAGGCAGTGATACAAGAAGCATATAATTTTAAAAAGAAGTTCATGTTACTTAAATATTTTTGAACTTGGGCCTCTGAGATACAGAAAGGGTAAGCAAGGAAATTGTGGTTTAGCTATAAATGATTTATATGACTGTTGATAAACAAGCATTAAATAATTCTGGACTTTCCCAGAAATGCATCCTTTTTAAATGACTGCCATGCTTCTTTTGGACTCAGTAGATAATGGTAACATTAGAAAAGCCACATTTCTTTATAAAATGCATGAGTTTTTAATGTATTCTGTGCAGCCAGAAAAACACAATACTTTTAACAAGTGTAAGGGTTTTAGAACTAATCCATTTAATTTACAGCTTAGGCTTTTTAGCAAATATAGTTTTTTTTTTTCTCCTTTATTTAGTTAAGGAATTTCATGGGAAAGTTTCTCTAGAAGTTTCAAAAGTTTATTTAATTAAGTTAGGTCATTGCTTTTATTTATGCTTAATTGCAAAAAGGTATGTAAACAAGGCCATTATGATGTGTATTATTGCTCACTTCTCTACCTAGATTTTTTTGAAGTTTTTTTCCTTCTAACTGTAAGAGTAAATTGATGGATTCTTACTAAAAATACCTTTTTACCCCTGTTGCTGGTATTGAATTTTTTTTTTTTTAAAGAACTTGGTTGACACTGCTTTTCATTATGGATAAAGGAGAGATGGTCAGTAACTAATGGCTTGAAGTATTGTTGGAGTGGTGAACTCTGAAACTCATATGTCAGAATTGACTTCAGAATCGTTACCTTTATAACAGTATGTTGAAAGAGGGTTTGAGGGGTAAGATTAGATTGCTGATATGGAATTGTTGAAAAGTGCTGTGGGGAAAGGGTTAGAAACTGTTAACATAGTAAAGATGTGAGTGTAAGGAGAAGAAAAAAGAATGAAGTAGATTGAGTCTCCAATTTTGTTTGTACCTCAGGACAATTAATTTGCTTATGGACTAAGCTTACAGCTGAAATGTTTTTCAGGAATTACATGAATGACAGTCTTCGAACCAATGTTTTTGTTCGCTTTCAACCAGAGACTATAGCGTGTGCTTGTATCTACCTTGCAGCTAGAGCACTTCAGGCAAGTGTACAGTCTGCTGTGTTTTACAAAGTAAATTCTAGGAGTTTTGTTACTTTTGAGAAAAGTGTAAGTTTGAACCATTCTGTTTTTAATGGTTTAGATTCCATTGCCAACTCGGCCCCATTGGTTTCTTCTTTTTGGTACCACAGAAGAGGAGATCCAGGAAATCTGCATAGAGACACTTAGACTTTACACCAGGAAAAAGGTAATTTCAGTTATTGCGTTTGGTGTTGATGGCATTTCCAAGAATCTAAAGGGAATGCTAACTTGGTTTTTCATCCAACAGCCTAACTATGAATTGCTGGAAAAAGAAGTAGAAAAAAGAAAAGTAGCCTTACAGGAAGCCAAGTTAAAAGCAAAGGGATTGAATCCTGATGGAACTCCCGCCCTTTCAACTCTTGGTGGATTTTCTCCAGCCTCTAAACCATGTAAGCTACAATCAGAGTTGAGTGAAATGGGAACGCTACAAGTGTACCTTGTTAGAAAGGGTTGGCGTTGGGCAGTTGCTTAGAGACCATTAAGAAATGGTTACTGGGTTTTTTGGATCTAAGGGTTAGAAATGTAGTACTTTCGGGTGTATTGGGAAATGGTTCTTTGTAAAATCCTGTCCTTAATATATTGTCCTTGTCTTTTAAAAGCATCACCAAGAGAAGTAAAAGCTGAAGAGAAGTCACCAATCTCCATTAATGTGAAGACAGTCAAAAAAGAACCTGAGGATAGACAGCAGGCTTCAAAAAGCCCTTATAATGGGTGAGTGTACTTCAAAGGCTTGAGTATTCATTGTTAGACCTTTGTGCACTTCCTAAAACAATGTAAACAATGCTGCCTGCATTTTTTTTTTAAGTGTAAGAAAAGACAGCAAAAGAAGCAGAAACAGCAGAAGTGCTAGTAGATCAAGGTCAAGAACCAGATCACGCTCCAGATCACATACCCCAAGAAGACAGTGAGTAATGGGTCCTGTGTGGGATGGGCTTAGGGCCTTTGAAGATTGGGTGTGGGCTTCAGGCTAGGAATGAGTGTTTGGGCTTTTTTGTTTGTTTAGCAAGTTTTACGGTATAGCACCAGTTTGCTAGGATTACAAGCATGCTTCAGGATTAGGCTTAACGTAAAGAGAAATAAACTTAAGGACATACTTTGGATGTGTGTGGTACTTTAGTTGTGTGGGGTTTTTTTTTTATATAATTTATTCTTACCTTATGTACGTTGGTAATTTGCCTGCATGTACCTCTGTGTGAGGGTGTCAGATCTTGGGAGTTACAGTTGTTAGCTGCCACATGGGTGCTGGAAATTGAACCTGGGTAATCTGGAAGAGCAGTCAGTGCTCTTAACCACTGAGCCATCTCTCCCGCCCTAGCTGTGTGTTTTTAAATATGCATAAGTTGGTTATGCACAGAAGTTACAGGAAAATTTGTAAAAATCAGTCCTTCTACTGTGTGGGTCCCAGATCAAACTCTGGTCTTTGGGCTTGGTGGCAAGCCCCTCTACCTGCTGAGCCATCTCACTGACCCTAGTAGTGTGCCTTAATGGCATTTTGTGCATTCTACTCTGTCTCGCCCTGCCCCACCCCCACCCCCTTTCTGAAAAGTGTCCAGAAAATGCCTTGGGGGTATATGTATATAAAGCTGTTTATAACGTGAAAACATTCTTTACATTCAGTTTGTTAGAAATGTGCATATTTCATTAGTGTATTAAAAAGCCTAAGACTTCCAGTCAGCCTTGTAATTGGTTTGCAGGTTCTGGTGTTTCAGTGGCACTTGATAGTGAGAGATAACTCAGTAAAAAGAACAGAGTTCTGGGACACATTGGTGACCCTCCCCTCTTTACTGGAATACAGGCATAGGATGTTTTGTGTAACAGTAAAGCTTCAGTTGAGAGAGGTCAGGATGGGGAGACTGAGGAACATGTCAGTTAAGCTTTTCATTGCTCATAGCTGATTGTTTTGAACTTGCTAATAACCAACACTTACTAATCTATTGCCAGTAGAAATCATAACTAAACTTGAAATTCTTATTGTCTAAGTTATAATAATAGGCGAAGTCGATCTGGAACATACAGCTCAAGATCAAGAAGCAGGTCCCGCAGTCACAGTGAAAGCCCTCGAAGACATCATAATCATGGTTCTCCTCACCTTAAGGCCAAACATACCAGAGAAGATTTAAAAAGTTCAAATAGACATGGTCATAAAAGGAAAAAATCTCGGTCTCGATCTCAGAGCAAGTCTCGGGATCACTCAGATGTTGCCAAGAAACACAGGCATGAAAGGGGACATCACAGAGACAGGCGTGAAAGATCTCGCTCCTTTGAGAGATCCCACAAAGGCAAGCACCACAGTGGCAGTCGCTCAGGACATGGCAGGCATAGGCGTTGACTTTCTTCCTCTGACACTGCATCGCTTCCTGGTTTTGCCTCTATGCAGTGTGATGTATGGACTCAATCAAAACATAAAGCAAACTGATTAGGAATTGATTTATTAAAATTGTCTAGGTCTCTAGAAACACTGAGGACATTTTCTTTGGAAAAGAACTATGGTAAGGTTTTTTGCACATTAAAATGCCCTAGCAGTATCTAATTGAAAACCATGGTCAGGTTCAATTGTACTTTATTATAGTTGTGTATTGTTTATTGCTATAAGAACTGGAGTGTGAATTCTGTAAAAATGTATCTTATTTTTATACAGATAAAACTTGCAGACACTGTTCTATTTAAGTGGTTATTTGTTTAAATGATGGTGAATACTTTCTTAACACTGGTTTGTCTGCATGTGTAAAGATTTTTACAAGGAAATAAAATACAAATCTTGTTTTTCTAAACTGCTTCAAATACCTTATTGATTTAAATTTAAAAGATTTTAATGATAAGATGGTTTTGCACTGATTTCTGACAGGTGTAGTTTGGGATAAAGTCTTACAGTATACAGTGGTCACTGTGTATATAGGAAAAGCAAATTGGAGTGGCCTGATATTGTTACAGAACCACTAAAATGCAAAACTGATTTGATCTGAATGTATCTGAAGATAATTTTAAATCTTAACTATTTGTAATAGGAACTTAACAATTGAGCAAACCAAAATCATAGCCTAAAACTAAGACCCATCCATGGAGGGTTTAAGTGTTTTAGCATACCTGGCGTTCAGTGGTACAACTTAATCTAGGATTGTCAAAATCATTGAGATCATAAAGTAAAAAATTGATTACAAAGACCTGAAACAATTCATGCACAAATGAGCATCGGGTATCAACTAACTAGAGAAGGAGGTACATGGCAAAGGAGAGTATGGTGTGCCGCTCAGATGGAGTTATGTTCAGACATCAAGAAGTTAAATGCATTGTGTATATGGTGGGATAAGAAGAGGCTGCAGGTTTGGTCAAGGCTGGATGAGGCAACCCCAGTAGGAGGAAAAGGGTCCCAAGAGCAGGCAGAAGGGTCAAAGAGACTCCCTCCCCAGCCCCACACACAAAATACCAAGCCTAACAACCACAACATATATACAGAGTACTTAGTACAGACTCATGCAGACTCTGGTTGCCACTTCAGTCTCTTAGCTCATGTGAGCCCTCCTTAGTTGATTCTGTGTTCTGGTGTCCTGTACCCCTATGGCTCCTACAATCCTTCCTCCCCAACTTCCCAGGAGTTAGTTTCCCATGCTCTGCCTAACATTTGGCTGTATCTGCTCCCATCAGCTGCCAGAGGAAGCCTCCTCTGATGACAATTGGGCTAGGTACTCATCTATGAATATAGCAGAATATCATTAGGAATCATTTCATTGACTTTAAATTTTTATTTTTTGGCCGGTCATGATTTGTTCAATCCTAGGTCTCTGGGTCACTCAGCTTCCTATTCCTGACCATCAGGGAGTGTTGGGGGTCGTGGGCTCCCTCTTATGGCCTGGGCCTCAAGTTAGTCCAGTCCTTGGTGGTTCATTCCCACAAGCTCTGAGCTGCCATTGTCCCAGGACATCTTGTAGGCAGGACAGGTAGGTCGAAGGTTTTGTGGCTGGGCTGGTGTCCCAGTCCTAATACTGAATGTCTGTCTTGATTACAGAAGATCCTAGCCATTCTGCCAGGTGTAAGATGGAATCTCAGTTTTGGTTTGCATTTCCCTGATAGCTAAGGATGTTGAACATTTCTCAGCCATTTGAGATTCCTCTATTGAGAATTCTCTGTTTAGCTCTGTACCCCATTTTTAAATTGGATTTGTTTTCTTGATAAATAGTTTGAGTTCTTTATTATATATTTTGGATATTAGCCCTCTGTTGGATATGGGTTGGTGAAGATCTTTTCCCATTCTATAGGCTGCTGTTTTGTCCTATGGACAGTGTCCTTTGCCTTACAGAAGCTTTTCAGTTTCATGAGGTCCCATTTAGTTGTTGATCTTAGTGCCTGTGCTATTGGTCTTCTGTTTAAGAAGTTGTCTCCTGTGCCAATTCATTCAAAAGACATCTTACTGTGAGCATCGTGCACATAGAATTGTGCGTGAGGCCTGTTGGTACCTAAACCTGCATCTGGGTTTAAAGTACAGTACCTATCAGCTCTAAAAGTAGGAATCAATCTTATATAACCTTTTCCATTACCTTACAGATTCATTACTTCATGCCCTTATTGGGGAAAGTTGCATACAGGGTCTTAGCCATTTTAATAATAATAAAAAGATCAGCCCCATGATACTGGCCTGGTTAGCTGTGACATGTTAGGGCCCAGTCAGTGTATTTCTTTAGTAATCTGGCCCTTTTTGTCTCTACTCACACTTCAATGTAAATTATAAAATTGCTTTCAAGCCATTTGTAAAAGGTGTCTATGAAGCAGGCACTTCATTTGTGAGCTTTGGGTGGGAGACGAGAGACAGGGACTCATTGGCGTGCCCTGGCTGGCCTGGAACTCTATACTGGACTCTAACTTGTAGAAACCTACCAGTGTTCCCTAGTGCTGGGATTAAAGTAGTGCACCACTATGCCCAACTGAAACTTAGTGTTTACACTTAGGTCCCAACTCCATGATTATGTTGTGTTGCAGGCCTCAGGAATATATCATAAGAACTCAGCTGGTTATGGCAAAGTCACTACCTGGAGGGATCAGGGAATTCCTCCAGAGGAAGCCAAATTCCAAGGAGTTTTTGGTGTTACTTGGCTTGTTATATATCAGCTGTATTCTGTTATAAAAATCATGTGTGTCTTCATAGTTTTCCCTATTGACTTTCCCCTAAGAAGGACTAACAGTGTGGACTGACACTCTCTGGACATACACATTCCAGGTATTTGGAGAACAGCCTCAGGAAAGGCTTTCTCTGGAATCAGATTATCTCCCCTAGCCACTTTCAAGGACTACAGGAAACACCACCCAGGTGGGCGCCCAACTTTCAAGGACTAACAGTGATAGCAGTCCGCATGCAAGTCTCCTGACTTACGGTAAATTTCGCAAGGAGACACCGCCTAGGAGAGGTGGACGTTAAGTAATAGCTTTACACAATTTAGCTCGGACCCTCCCTTTATATACCGGGACTCCCAGGGCACAGGGGAGAAGAAAAAGGAG
>CABHPQ010137228.1:0-16369 GCA_902168405.1 Peromyscus aztecus | reverse complement strand
CTCCTCCTCCTCCTCCTCCTCCTCCTCCTCCTCCTCCTCCTCCTCCTCCTCCTCTTCCTCCTCCTCCTCCTCCTCCTCCTTCTCCTCCTTCTCCTCTTCCTCCTCCTCCTCCTTCTTCTTTAAGGTAAATGTTTTAAGGAAAGAGAAGTCATGACACGTAGTTAAGAGAATTATATGTAACATTTTGTCAAACTGAGGAGAACTTTTTTTGTGTCTGTGCCTGTATTTTATTTTATTTATTAATATTTTTTTGATTTTTTTGGGTATTTCACATCATGCACCCAAATCACACTCATTTTCCAAGCCTCCTGTTTCTGCCTTCCTTGTGACCCCCATACAATAAATTAAAATTAAAAAGAAAAGAAAAGAAAAACAAGTCCAATTTATGTTATCTATATACTCAGTAGAGCATAGTCAAACTCTCAGTGGTCTTCCCTAATATAGAACTGAGTCATTCCTCTCCTCCACCCCTGCTGGAAGCCATCAGTTGTGGAGGGCTCACTTCTGCATCCTTATTACACTTTTTAAGAGTTCTCTTTGATAGCTTCCTGTTTAGACTGTTACTTGTTTGGGGGGATGGGAGTGGGGGTAGATGCTGTCACAGAAGCCTTCCATGTCCCTCTTTCTTAACTGTACATCTGCAGTTATTGATATCACTGCAAAAGTAGCTTCCTTGCCCTTTATAGTCAGCAGGAGCATGGATCATGGACCTCCACATATTTTCTGGTGACAGCCCTGACCACAAACACATTCCCCAGCTGCAGTAGGAACATGGACCCAGACATGGCTCTTGGAGGCAGACTGGACCACAGACATTAACTTGGTCTTAGATGACTTCAAAGACCACTCATATCAATATGGCCCCTGGAGGCATCGTGACCTACAGACATCATCATGGTTTCAGGTAGCAGTCCAGACCATGAACATCTGTATGGCTTTCAGTGTTAACACCTCCTCTTCTCCCTAGATATATGGGTCTTCAGGGGAGGATTTTGATAAAGACATTTCATTTAGGGTGAAGTTTTCCAAAGTTTCTTACTCTCTGCATATTATCTAGTTGTGGATCTCTATGTTAGTTACCATCCACTGTTAGAATAAGTTTCTCCTAAGAGGACTGCACTGATATAGGTATATAGCTATGTCGTCGGGAGTCATTTTATTGTTATGTCCCTTTAGAAGAATAATAGGTTTTACTTGAGGACTCCCAGACCTATCTAGTTTTAAGCTCTTGGCAATTTTAGCAATGTCAGCTATGGGTTCTGGAGTTTGCCTTAAATCCAGTTTTTAAAAGTGGCTGGTTACTCCCATCACCTCTGTGACACTATTACATTAGTATATCTTGCAAGCAGGTCACTGTTATAGACATCAGGGTTTGTGACCAGGGAATATTGATTATTACTTTTGTCCTCTAGTAGCATGCAGCAATACCTCTCAGCACAATGAATGCTTGTCAGTAAGGTATCAGACTTCTGATAGGTGCCACCTCAATTACTCCGTGTTTAATGATGTAAGTAAATAGTGTCTTTAGCAATGGGGCCTACAATCAGATTACAGAGGGTAAGCAACAGACTTGACAATTTGCCTGTGATCTTTGGTACTTCTTTGCACAGTAACTCAACAAGATGTAACACACTTTTGTCAGTGAGGGCTTTACTTGGTGGCATATGATGTCTAATTGGAGAACTTTCTTTCCCTCATAACATGATAACTTCCTTTAACCTTGTGTTTATTGAAATTATTATTGGGTACTGTCATGTATTCTGTTAATGTGGTAGTTGGAATTACCATTTTCTGATGTTGAAATATGCTTAATTTCTTTAAGATATTTGATTTTGACACAATCAATATGGTTTGATCTTATTTGGGAATTTTGTATGTAGGTTCTTTTATGAAGCTAAGCTATAATTTTATAATGTATCAAATCCTTGAAATGTTTTTCTGTCAAGATAGCAGTCACACAAAGAAATGGGAGAGACTCTCCCTTATGCTTTGGAAGAATTTGTATTCAACATATAATATGTATTCCTTTGCTGCTTACAAATAAGAATTTCTGGCAGACTATGTTGGAAGACATAATACTTTATTTAAATTGTAAGAAGTGAGTTTTATTCCTTAGTAAACATTTATATATTGAAATTATCTATTTTCTATTTTTCAAAAAATGGTTTGAAAGTATACAGATCATTTTAAAAAATTATTTTAAAATATGAATAATATAAACTATAATCACTGTATACATGAAAATGTACAAGGCATTGTCTTTTTATTATTTCTGCAATATGCTAAATATTATCAATCATTGCTGTTGGAAGAGGGATCCTTAACTTTTGATTTTTACTAGCTTCATTTACATATGATTCTCTTGGTTCTGTTTGTTTGTAAACTTAAATGATAATTTATTTGGGTATACAAACAAATAAATAAATGGAAGAAATAAGTGAAAAACTTACAAAGCTCTATGAATAAGTTACACTGAGATGAATGAATAGTGAATGGTTGAATAGTTCTTAATTTACTTTTTTGTTTATTTGAAAAATTACCAAATGCATTAAAACATAGCACCTACATGGTTTAATGCTTCTTGACACACGATTAGATGTGAAGTGCTTAAGTCAGATAAATATGTTTACATTATGATTTCTTTTCTTTTTAAAATTTTAGACATGATCGCAATTTTACATACTGGTTTCTAGGTGCTCAGTGTATAATCTGGCTTTCAATTTGTGGCAATCATTATGCTTTTGCTGATATTAAAGGCATGGACATCATACCTTGCTATTATATCTTTGAGGTAAAAACATACAAAATTTGTAGTGGTAATTTCTCCAGTCCCACCCGGTCCTGCAGCACTTATAAAATAATCATTTCTGATTAATATTATTTACAAGCTATATGGCCTATGGCAGGCTTCTTGCTAGTTAACTCTTTCATCTTAAATTAACCGATTTCTATTAATCTATGTTTTGACCCATAGCAATGGTGTTACTAGTCTGCTGACATCTTGGTGTTCCTTGGGCAGCGGCTAGGTATCTCTCCCTCCTCTCCTTTCTTCTCTCTTCCAAGACTACGTATATTTTTACATACAGTGTAAACCACTTAGAGGTTTATTCCATTTTTATCTGTCTTTTGTGTATCTATAATCCTTTTTTGATCATTGCAAACTGTAGCATGGCTAACATTGAAGCAGCATCCCTGGCTGCTGTCTCTGCCTATCTCAGCTTCCCAATGTGGCTGAGGTACCCAGGAGAGTCAAGTTTACCCCGCCAACTCTGGGGTCCATGCAACAACCAGACATGACAAAATAAAATATAAATAAAGCAAAAACTATCATATTGATATTGGACACAACAACCCAACAGGATTTCCTCTCCCAACAGCAGACACAAGAGTCAGAGGCGCATTTGTTCTCACAGGAGTCCCATAAAGATACTAAGCTAACAGCTGTAATATATACAGAGAGGACATCAACCCAGCCACAAAACTTTTGACCTACAATCTGTTCTGTCTGCATAATATGCTAGGGCAATGGTGGCAGAGAACTTGTGGGAGAAGCCAATAAATATCTATCTTATTCTAAGGTTCACTCCAGAAGAAGGAAACCACAGGTGACACTGCTTAGGAAAACAATAATTAGAGACTAGATAGCCCAAAGACCTACAGTAAAACCAAACACTAATGGTCTAAAAAAAGAAATCAACAAAATGATATTAAACATTCTTATCCCCATTGAAATGTAATAGCGTCCACAGATCAACTTTGTCTAAACTGCTTCTTGCCTCAGCTTCTGGTACCCCCACCATGCTGCTCTCAAATTCTTGGGACTGACATTTTAGATTTCACACTTGAGTGAGATCATGCAGCACTTGTCTTTTTGTGCTTGGCTCATTTCACATAAAATTCAAGTGCTGTACTATTATCAGAACACAACAGAATTTTCTTCCTTATAATAGCTGAAGAATTTTCCATTGTGCATATGTACTACCACATTTTCTTTATCTGTTCATCAACTGATGAGCATGTAGGTTGTTTCCATTTCTTGGGTACTGTGAATAATATACTATGGGACACAAAAATATTATATGCCTTGCTTTCACTTTTGTTTGGATGAAAATACTTGTTTCATTTGTTGTAATTGTTCTACCTCTTCTCCCTGCTCCCCTGCCTCATCTTTTTCCTTCTTCTGGGAGAAAACAGGTTTATTGAGGACACAGCAAGATTCAGTAGTTTGACAAGTAAGAAAAATATTATCTGGAACCTTATTTCTTGTTTGATATGTGCATTATTTATAAGGTTGTTATTTATTTTCTGAAGTTCGGAAATTTTCATGATATATATTTTTATTACCTTTTCTTTATTTAATTCCATTGTGTTCAGATAACCTACATTTTGGGACTTGTTTCTTTTTCTTTTTAATGATTTTGAATTTTTTCATTGTCAAGAATAATTCTATTCTCACTTGCAAATAGCACATATTCTTCTGACAAAATGAGTGGAATATTTATGAACACAGATTAGATGAAACTGACTGTTAAAAGAATTGTTTTAATATTTTATGTCCTTTCTGATTCTTTCTTTGTATCAGTTATTTGAGGTAGATTATCAAAGTCTCCAAGTAAATATTGATGGATTTGCCTCAGTGACTCTTGACGAGTCTGTTGTGCTAAGGTTGAAAGTTATGGACATGTCTACAGTACACTTTAGATTCTTCCATATAACACATCATGGAAAAGACACTGTGACAAGAATGTAATGACTAAGCCCACCATCTTAAATTTCAAGTTCATTCAAAAGGCCTAGTTAAATATGTACAAAAAGAAATATGCACACAAAGTTGTAGGAACGTGAGTGTTTGATCCAGGTTTACCTGCTATCTGAAGGAATA
Source organism: Peromyscus aztecus (assembly GCA_902168405.1). Taxonomy (NCBI): domain Eukaryota; kingdom Metazoa; phylum Chordata; class Mammalia; order Rodentia; family Cricetidae; genus Peromyscus; species Peromyscus aztecus. The sequence goes on along the minus strand of CABHPQ010137228.1, from coordinate 11,487 downwards.
GGATTTATTACACATTTAATGATTAATATGCATTTACCTCTCAGAGGTACAAAAGATATGTTGGCCTGAATGGTACACTCAATGATAATGCATTTATTTTCTATGACACACAACTATTTGGAGATAAATATGAATAAGTTTAGTTTTTATTTGTTCATTTCAGGTTTATCTCATAAAACTGGCATACTAGTAAGCAAAAAACAAACAAAACAATAAAAAAACCACCACCACCACCACCACCACCACCACCACCACCACCAACAGCAACACTGAATTTAAAACATTTGCCAAACATGTCTGTTAAATGTGGCCATTTAACTGTAGTTAAAATATTTTTAGTTAAAACATTAAGTGATTCTCATGTTTTCATGAAATTTTATAAATTTCTTAAGGGTTTTCTTTCCATTTGTATAAAATAGAACTCAAAGGAGTTGAAAATTTGACATTTGTAATAACTGTGTCCTTCTTACATCCATTTAGCACATTTAATTTCAAACTCTGAAAATTAAAACAATGATTTCTGATTACCTCTGCATTTCCTGCATGCCTCATTTTAATTTTGAATTAAATGAACAATGAAAAATTACTTTTTACAAAGGACTTAAAATTGGTGTAAGTTGTATGTTAATGACAACTACTAGACTGAGCACAAACATTCATCAGTATGTTAATCAGTATGTATACTTTTAAAAGCAGATTAGTATTTTTAAATGTATAAGTATTAATAACAAAAAATTCTTATGGCAAGCAATTGTTTCATTATGAAAACAAACTTTGCAATATTAGTCTAGTTCCTGTGAGCATTGCTGAAATTTCTCAAGTTAATTAAAACACAATTTTACTTATATATTCTACTTCATTTTCAAAATTTTTGTTTTTGAGAATTTCATATATGAATATAAGAATACTGTATGTGTATCATTTTTACTCCTCTCTCTTTCCCTCCCTCCAACTCTTCCCTTCTCCCTCCAACCCCAAATTCATGACCTTTTCTCCTTTGTTATCGTTTGATCCACCCCCCCCCCATAAATGCAGTTGATCTCTATATTTTGACTAGTTGTGGCTTTCTGTAGTGGTATCTGTTTGCTGCAAAAAAAAAGCTTATTTGATAAGGGGTGGTAGCTATACTTATCTGTAGATGTAAGGACAAATATTTACAGAGCCCTTAGAAATTACACTGGTTTAGGGAAGTGACAGCTGTAGGTTCTCTTTTAGAGTTCATGGCCTTATCAGGCAAGGGCAGTTGGCTGGGTGTTCAGTGCCAGGCATGATTTCCCTGCTTCTTGACAAGACCCCTCATTCCCTGGGTAGAGTACTCCCTGTTGTACATTCTATTTCCACCCTTTGCTAGCCAAATCTCCATCCTTCAGATACCAACTTTAACTTCATTCTAAAAATGTCTGAAACAACTCTTCCATGATTCCTTAAGTTGAACAGGTTCCTCTCTTTGTAACACTAGTCCGTTGCTACAGCCCTAACAATGGTGGTTAAGATAAACAATTGTTGCCTACTTTGGGGGTTATCAAGTAAATGATAAGATGTGGAAACTTTGTCTTACTACTAAGGCCTGGTACTTAACTTAGAGACAAACACAGAGAACTCTCCAGCTAGTATTAATTTTAATTATTTATGAGAGGAGAGATAAAGCTGAATGGGTGAAGTGTAGATGTTGAAGTTGTATAGGAAAGCATGATTGGTCTGCAGTGTCTACAGTCCCATAGTACATGGAATGAGATATAGGAAAACACTGAATAAGTGAAAGTTTTCTGATTTTAATTAGTTAATTGATGTATAACTTAATCAGCATCTAGATCTTTCAGTGAAGTGCATACATATATGGTGTATTGGTTAAGACCAGGACTTTATGTGTTTGCAGTTGGGCATTTTTCCTTTACCTGGAGTCAGTGGGGGTTTGTACAAGCTTATTCTGTGCACTTAGACTGTGCATAATCTTAATTTAAGTTTTATACAGCCCAGAAATTCTTCAGTTGATTCAAACATAAGTGGGAACCTCACCTCAACTCTTGAGGTGTTTAAGATCACTAGTAATTCAAGTTAATGAACACTGCCTTGATCATCTGAGGTCACAGAGAATGTGCCTGTCTATGAGAGTACAATGACTTATAGAACATTAATATTGAGACAGTATTGCTATTTGTGTGTGAAGCTTAACATCCGGAGTATTACTATCTTGGATGTGAATTAGATATATCTGTTTATTCTTTCATGACCCAAATAATAACTTAGAGTGATTTATAAACTTAAAATTGTCAGTCATGTATATTTCAGCTACAAATTTTTGGATTACTCCAACTTTATGATCATTTGAAGATAATTTTGTTTTCCCAATAAGCCTGGATGTCAATATCCTATTTTGAAAACTTTCTCAAAATTACAGAAAGAAATACAGAGGAAAAAATTCCAGTAAGCAATTTTCATTGAATTTAACAGGATTATCTGAAACATCGACAGTTGCCTCCAGAACTATGTATTTGATTAATTCGTCATATGCACAGATTGATTGTAAATCTAGACTTTAGTTTTTCAGTTTAGTCACTCATTACTTCTAGAGTACTAATGCTGTAGATATCGCTCTGTATGTTGTGGCTATATAATGGCTTTGGACTATCCTGTAAATATCACCATTGACATGGTATGTTTTGATTAGGTACACTGACCACTGAATGCTTAATTGTCACATACAGCTGTTTGCTGTTTGCTGAAACCAGGTTTCATTGGACTAGCCTTGACCTTAATATCTTCCTATCTCAGTCCCTAGAATAATGGGGTTTCAGGTATACATGGGCCACATATAGTTTTTAATTCTCAGAACCTTATCAGGTGTCCTTTTGATATTACAGATAGTTGAGCAAACATAAAATCTCACATGTTTTATAAATGATGGAAATATGCAAGAACTTTGGGAGTTTTTTTTATTGCAATATGCTATTTATTGGAGAAAAGAACTGCTCAGGAGGAATTGATTACCCTTACAGGGTGATTTAAGCACAGCATAGATTATGTAGATACTTACATTATTTATGCTCATTATAATAAAATATGAAGTTGCTACAAATATGACAGCAGTTCCTTTAATGTAATGGTCTCAGTGTTTCATTGCTATGACAGAAACAACTTTATGGAGGAAGGAAGGAGGATTCATGTTGGCTCACTGCATGAGATGGTTCAATCCGTGGTTAGTGGGCTCTGTTGGGTTGGGGCTGTGATGAGACAGAATATCAAGACAAGAACATGTAATCCTCCACTGCTCACTTCAAGGGCATTGTTGAAACTGATAGAGCAAGACAGGAGGAGGCCAAGGACAAGATAACCTTTAAAACATGTCCCTGGTTATGCACCTACTGTACTGATTCTATCTCCTACATTTTATTTTGGCTTTTGTTTTTGTTTTTTTGAGACAGGGTTTTTCTGTGTAGTTTTGGTGCCTGTCCTGGATCTTGCTCTGCAGAACAGGCTGGCCTCGAACTCACAGATAACTGCCTGGCTCTGCCTCCCAGTGCTGGGATTAAAGGCATGTGCCACTGCCGCCCAGCCTATCTCCCACTTTCTGCCATGTCTCAAGAATGCTGCCAGATGGGACCAAGCTTTCCACACAGAAGCCTTTGAGGGGCACTCCAGACCAGGACCAAAACAGTCATGTTATTTAAGTCTCCATCTTTCTTTTGCTTACATCTCTATTACGAATGGAACCATGGATGGTTTGTGTTTATGTGATTGTTTTGAAAAATTTGAATCATTTATTTTACACCTTAATATATATGTTTAAATAATAAAATAAATCATAGTGTGATACTTCATGTTTTCTTCATTTTTGCTGCTTGTTGGCTACATAGTGTTTACATTGAATCCAATTATTACAAATCTGAAAAAAATCCACTAGTAACTGAACCATATGCAATAAATGCTTGTGTTGTTTCAAGAGTCAACTATTCGTTATAAAGGAAAAAATCTATCAGATAATATAAACAGAAATTGATAAGTACTAAGTTACATATTACAATATCAGTAATGTGAAATATTTTCCAAACAGAAACTTAAAAAGGAAAATAACATTTTGCTGAGATAATATCAAGAATTAAAAAGTGTTTACATTGCCTCAAAATATTGAACAGCATTTACTCATGGCAACCAGACAAACATAAAGTCAAAAGGGGAAAAGGAATAAAATAATTGGACTTTCGCACTACTTAAAAGAACTTCCTCCTTAATCTATTTCTTTCACAAGATAAATCAGGTAGGAAAAAAGAAAGGCAAACTACTGACTGGGATGAATTAGCTAATCATACAATTTATTTAACATCATCACCTTTTGTCAAATACTGTTACAAAGTATTTTGCTGTAAAATTGATTTGAACTATGGACAGAATGCTTTTTGTTTCTCTCTTTAATTCTGCACGCTCTGTGTAGATTTGTATATTTGAAATGCACATCAGATAATGTGAATATTCCGTGTTTCTTATAACCAAGGCAAGGATATTCAGATTCAAAAATATTAATGCTTTCTTAAATATTTTAGTAATATATCTTTTAAATAAATTTATAGATTCCAGATAAATGTCTCAGTCAGTAAGTGTTTGCCATGCAAGACGAAGAACTTGAGTTCAGATCCTCAGTCCCCATATGAAACTCCATTTGCTGTAGCTGTGATTCTAGCTCTGGGGAGATGGAGACAGGAGGATCTCTGGAGTTTTTTGGTAAACTGGTCTTGCCAAATCAGTGAGCTCCAAGTTTAAAGCAGAAGATGGAGAGTTGCATCAATGTTAAACACCAGCCCCCATATGTGTTCCTACACAGACATTGTACACTGACACACACATGCAGACACACAAACACAGGCACCCCATACCATGCATATGCACCACATGTAAAATACTAAAATTACAGCGATTAGAGGTATAATTACTATTTTCTAGGAGACATGACATATTGTATTTTTCTGTATATGTTTCATAGAAATATGGTGAAAACTTGGTTAAACATGTAAGTAATTAGTAATGGAAGGTTTTTTTTTTTTAAATTTTTTAAGACTAATATCATCCAGTTTAGGTTTGCATTAGGTCCTAGAATCATAGGTCAGAAACAGTATGGTGATTTGTTACCAGTTTTAAATTTATTTGTTATAGGACTACTAAGATTCTATTTTACTATTATTCATAACAAAGAAAGGAAAAACAGGATTATCAGTTTTGTTTTGTTGAAGTACTCTCTGAAGTGCAAAATAATTGTATTGCTTCCTTTGTTTGATTCAAGGAAAGCATCCCTCCAGGAAACAGTGCACATTTTCCAAGTCTAGGCTATGATGTCTTTCCCTCATTTTCATTTCGTTAATTTGCTTTCATTTTTTTAATTAAAGTTTTTTCATAAAATATATTTCGATCATATCCTTTTTTCTCCATCAATTCCTTTCAATGGCCTCCTGCCTCTCTACCCACACACTTCTCATTTTTTTCTTCTCTCTCTCAACAAACAACAAAAAAGGCAAAACAAATACTTGCTTTCTTAATGAGTGTTCAGAATAATTGGCCTTGCCGTGACATCTTTACACACGTGTGGTATGTAGTTTGCTGACATTCAAACCCCCATTATCCTGTCTTGGTTCTAACTCCTTGCCTTTCATTGGCACCTCACTTTCCTCTTAGTAACGTCCCTCCTTCCATGTCATATATTCATATGTATGTATATGTATATATACATACATATGGGATACATGTGTATATGGTTTAGAATCTAAAGTTTACATTCCTCATATGAGAGAACAGATGCAGTATTTTTAGTTTTTAACCTGGCTTGCTTCACTTAGCGTGGAGTTTTATTAAAGGGGAGAAGACTAAGAAAGCTAGTGGAATGAAGTGTCTTTCTCAGACTTCGGAAGAGCAGATGGGGTCTGCCTCTTCTAGATAATATACTACCTGAACTACGGACCCTGGCACAAAGCCTTCCAGAGTGTGGATAGCTCATTCTTCTAGCCAGTCACCTCCTCTGCAGCAGCCCACTCCAAATGCTCAGGGATGGATCTCATCGACTTATTTAGCAATTCCAAACAGAAAAAGGTCTTGTCAGTTTCTGACCCTGTGAATGTTTCCATCTTTAAGTGAAGAAGCCACTTGTCCTTCAGGTTCTGCCAAGCTCTCCCTGCACAATGCAGCCCTGCTTGACTTGAGGATGCAGACTCTTCCGCATCTGCATTGCTCATGGTTCTAATTACAAAGTGCATACTGATGCTTTTCATTAAATTTCTGTTACACTGCCTCATTCAAGAGGATGTGCCTTAGGCATTTTTATATCTCCTCTTCTAGATGGGAAAGTTTTCAGTCATTCTCTCTCTCTCTCTCTCTCTCTCTCTCTCTCTCTATCTATCTTTCTGTCTGTCTCTCATTCTTTCATATATACATAGATATATACATATATTTAATAAGGTAAAATGTTAAGAATATGCATTAGAACTATTGTATATTTTCTACCTCTAAATTTTATTTAATAAATTGTAAATATTTTGCTTTATAACTCAATTATCCTTTATGTTATTCCCTAACTGCTCTGTTTTATAAAAAATTTGTTTAGAAGAGGACTCCCTTTTATGTAAAAATGTATCATATTATTTTACATTTTTTTCATATACTTGGAATTTTATTGTTTACTTGGCTTTATAGGATATAGTACAACCCCACCTTATAATTAGGCATTATTTCACATATTTATTATTAAGTTAGTTGTTTCTATCTTAGGATTTATGTTCCCAAAAATAGGCTGTAAATGCCCATTAAATTGCATGTTTAACCTATAATAATCTGAAATATGGTTTAATGTGGAATAGTGCTTATGTTTATTTAAAATAAGAACATAACTGGAAAGAAGGGCAATTATTCATCTTCCAAGTAATCTGCAGTCTCATTTATAATTGCATGATGTAAAAAAGAAATTTCTATGACTATTAGAATTTATCTGAGTTGAGAACAGCTTAAAAACAAAAGTGGAAGGAAACATAGGTTATTTCATGCTACTCAAAGTGTGCCAGAAAAAAGCATCATTGCTCGTGCAGGAGTGATAGGCAGAATCTCAGGCTCACCAAATCCTACTGTGTTCAGATCTGTATTCTAACCAGTTGTTGGGAAATCCCAGCAGAATTTCAACACTTTGGAAAATAGTAGTGGCTTTTTCCTTTTTTATATTTACATATGAAGATGGGTAGTTTTATTATTGAATATCTGTATCAGAGGAGAAACTAAAGATTAACAACCTCTGGAAATAATTCACAGCAAAAGAATATTTCTGTGATGAGGTTTGGTGAAAGGGCTAAGTAAAGAGCCATCCATGATGCCCACCATGGGATTTTATCCCCCTTATGTAAAAATGGAAAATTTAGAATAATTCCAAATCCAGTATAACTAAAAGTTAGTGACTTCAATAAGTAAATAACCTCAAATGATGGATATATATATATATATATATATATATATATATATATATTCCTGAAGCTCTTAAATCAGCTGAAAAATAATTTGGATTTAGAAAGTAAAGTTAAATGATTAAACTATCTAATCAGTGCTCTTTGATCAACGGTTTAAACTATCTAATCAGTGCTCTTTGATCAAAGGTTTAGCAGACAAGTTATTTGGGAGTGCAGGAACACAGTCCTAGGATGGAGTTCTGCCAGGAGGAATCTGAGTGCTTGTGAGAAAACTTCAAGAAAAAAAGACAAGAGTCTTGTGACCTTAGTTTCTTCAAAACAAAGAATTGTTCTTGGAATGTGTTTGCATGCTCCTCCAAGGTGCAGAAGATATGAGTGAGTTTATTTTAGCTGTTGTTGTTCACATGCCTCTATGGAAAACTGAGGTGCAGTGGATATGAGTGAGTTTACTTTAGCTGATGTTGTTCACATGCCTCTATGGAAAACTGTGTTTTGACATGTGTGACTTGTCCTTATGACTGAAGACCTTACTCATGGCCCCATTCTCCCCAGTTCATACAGCCAACTAGAGCAGTAAGCAGGGAGGACATGACATACTTCACACAATCTTAATTAATAAAGTATTCTGTATTTTATGTCTACATATACTTCCACACTTCTACAATAAGATACAGAATAAAATAAGGTACAGCAAGATAAATATCATCAAATTAAAATAAACAAAATATCATTAAATTAAAATAAGCAAAAGCCTAAAAATATCTCAAATTTGTAACTGGTATACTTGAGGTTAAGCAAATATATTCACTTTTGACATCTGAAGATTAAAAGAAGCTGTAGCAGTGATGTGGAAACGAAATATCCTCATTGTGTATAAAGTAGGTTAATATTTTGATGAATAAATACATTCTGCGATTTCACTGTTTTTTTGTATTACTTGAAATTGATTTTCTGTTCTCAGGATAAAACAAAATTCTGCTGAATGGCATCTGTAATTCAACTGCTCAACACAGCTTTCTTGTTCTCTGGTGCTTAATTATTCCTGGCCATTGCTGATGTGATAGATGATGCAGAACTGAGAGTACTTCCTTGGAGCTTTACTGATGCTGGCCTTATACACTATTAAGGAAAGGGGATCAATTTTCAGTCCAGTGTCCAACCCTAGTTAGTTTTGAATGAGCTCCCATGTGTTACATTTTGTACTAAATATATTGTTTATCAGCCCATGTCTTTCAAGACTATTTACATGCTTTTATAATAGTTAAATAGAAGAGAAACAATCCTATCATCTTCCTCTTGATCTAATTAGTTGAAAATTTCATCAAGAATGTGAAATATCTATCATGAAACACACAAAATTAAGGAATTTCTTAATTTTTAGAGATAAGATTTGGTGGAAATAGGGTCACAGTCAGAGATGAGAAATAGGATCAAATATGCTCTATCTCTCTCACAAATTTTCCATTTTTGTAGCTTTGAAACTGACCATTAAAGTAACTTGGCTAGGAAGCACTCTCTGAGCTGAGCTAAGACATTGTCTTTAAAATCTTTCTGGGAGAAGTGTTTTACAATTTCCATCTTCAGACCTAAACACATCCATATATAACTTTGTATTTATTTTTTCCAGTGTGGTTACCCTTCATTATGCACATACTATAAGGAGGACTCTGTTTGTAATAACCACAAATATTAACTGCATTTTCCAAAACTAATAAAGCACATAATAGAATTTAAGTTTACAAATATGAATTTATAAATGTTTGATTGTATTATATGACACATTTAATCTATTTAATGTTTTTATGTCATTGTTTGCAAATTCTACAATGATTCAGTTATTTCAGAACCAGAAAGTTAACTTCAATGAATGGTTCTGCTGATAATTAAAAAATGTGCAATTTCAAAACTTAAGTCCAAGTGGATCAATTACCTCAACATAAATCCAGCTACTCTGAACCTGCTAGAAGAGAAAGTAGGAAGTAGCCTTAAACGCATTGGCATAGGAGATCACTTTCTAAATATAACACCAGAAGCACAGATACTGAGAGAAACAATCAATCAATGGGACCTCTTGAAACTGAGAAGCTTTTGTAGAGCAAAGGATACGATCAACAAGGCAAAGCGACAGCCTACAGAATGGGAAAAGGTCTTCACCAACCCCACATATGACAGAGGACTGATATCCAGAATATATAAGGAACTCAAGAACTTAGACATCAAAATGCCCAATGGTCCAATTAAGAAATGGGTGATAGAACTAAACAGAGAATTCTCAACAGAGGAAACTCAAATGGCTGAGAGACATTTAAGGAATTGCTCAGCATCCCTAATTATCAGGGAAATGCAAATCAAAACAACTCTGAGATACCACCTTATGCCTGTCAGAATGGCTAAGATCAAAAACACTGAAGACACCTTATGCTGGAGAGGATGTGGAGCTAGGGGAACTCTCCTCCACTGCTGGTGGGAATGCAAGCTTGTACAACCACTTTGGAAATCAATATGGCACTTTCTTAGACAATTGGGAATCAATCTTCCCCAAGATCCAGCTATACCACTCTTGGGCATATACCCAAGGAATGCTCAATCATACCACAAGAGCACTTGCTCAGCTATGTTCATATCAGCATTGTTTGTAATAGCCAGAACCTGGAAACAACCTAGATGCCCTTCAACTGAAGAATGGATAAATAAAATGTGGTACATATACACAATGGAATACTACTCAGCAGAGAAAAACAATGACATCATGAGGTTTGCCGGCAAATGGAGGGATCTAAAAAAATCCTCCTGAGTGAGGTAACCCAGACTCAGAAAGACAAACATGGTATGTACTCACTCATAGGAGGATACTAGATGTGGAGCAAGGATGACTGGACTGCTACTCACATCACCAGGGAGGCTACCTGGAAAACAGGATCCCAAGAAAGACATGGGGATTGCCCAAGGATGGAGAAATGGATGAGATCTTCATGAACAGCCTGGACATAAGCGGGGGAAATGAAGGGCGAGGGTCGAGGGAAAGAGAGCTTGGGGGAGCGGGAGACCCCAGCTGGATCAACAATAGAGAGGGAGAACAAGGAATAGGAGACCATGATAAATGAAGACCACATGAGAATAGGAAGAAACAAAGTACTAGAGAGGCCCACAGAAATCCACAAAGATACCCCCATAATAGACTGCTGGCAACGGTGAAGAGACAGCCCGAACTGACCCACTCTGATGATGGGATGGCCAAACACCCTAATTTTCGTGCTAGAAACCCCATCCAATGACTGAGGGATCTGGAAGCAGAGATCCATGGCTAGGCCCCGGGCGGAGCTCCAGGAGTCCAATTAGTGAGAAAGAGGAGGGTCTATATGAGTGAGAATTGTTGAGACCAAGGTGGGATAAAGCACAAGGACAAATAGCCAAATGAACGGAAACACTTGAACTATGAACCAATGGCTGAGGGGCCCCTAACTGGATCAGGCCCTCTGAATGGGTGAGATAGTTGATTGGTTTGATCTGTTTGGGAGGCATCCAGGCAGTGGGACCGGGTCCTGTGCTCATTGCATGAGTTGGCTGTTTGAAACCTGGGGCTTATGCAGGGTCGCTTGGCTCGGTCTGGGAGGAGGGGACTGGCCCTGCCTGGACTGAGTCTACCAGGTTGATCTCAGTCCTCGGGGGAGGCTTTGCCCTGGAGGAGGTGGGAATGGGGGTTAGACTGGGGGGAAGGGGAGGGGGGCAGGAGGGGGGAGAACAAGGGAATCCGTGGCTGATATGTAGAACTGAATGGTATTGTAAAATAAAATTAAAAAAAAGGAAAAAAATTGTGCAATTTTGTTATAAAAATTATGATGTATATGGTGGAAAATATGTAATGTTCAACTTTTGTAAGTTAATTACATACTAGTGTTTCTTAAAATACATTTCCTGAGATTGGAATTTGAATTATAAATAGGCTCATGGGGGAAGCTTTGATACTGCAAATAGTGAATAAATTCAAGATTCTGTTTTTCTAAAAGAAAAAAGATCCTTTTCTACCAATTTATATTTAGTATCTAACTTAAAAGAA